>JZKD02S1454685.1:20607-60609 GCA_000966675.3 Picea glauca
ATGCTTGTTGATATAAGCTCATCCTTCAGACGAGTCCCTCAGAGTATTTTTAACGAACCCTAGGAAGGAGTGGTTCGGTCCCATCACGGGTCTGTCAATGTTTGTTTAATGAGTCTAGAGATAGAAAACTCGAAGGTTTTTCAAGATTATAGAGTTTGGAAAAACACTTAAAAGAGAACTCTCTTAGTTCCTTTTTCGTACAATAGTCCAACGAGATCGAAAAAGGGTTAAACTATCGCTCGAAGGACGTGTAAATTCAAATACTTTAACGAGCGTGAAAATAGCAAGATCGCTCGGCAATCTTTTCATATTTAGAGAGTCTGAAAAGAGCTTAAAGTCAACTCCAGGGGGGTTCCTTTTTCGTGTAACCACAGTGAGCCCCGAAAAGAGACAAAACAATGCTCGATCACGTTCTTATGTTTTTCGCAAGCTCAAGAACGGATAAAAGGCACTCGAGGTTTCAAGTCAAAACCATAGAAAAACAAACAAAAACACACCACACCGTAAAAGTTTTATCCATAACCATTCGTATTTGTTACCTGCAAGTCATTTTTTACTCATTTCCATATTAGTAATTAGGGTTAAATGATGAATAATCATAAAAAATCCACTTTGGACATAGTAAAAAGTGAATAAAACAAATTCATAACACATTTTACCATATCATTTTACCCTTTTACCATTTGAGTTCAAAAAACCTCCATTTTACCTCCTACCTTTAGTGTTGAATTCTGGGAGCTTCGGGCGATCATTCCATGAGCCGTCTGGATCATATTGGTAAGTTCTCCATTCTCTAGATTTTCATGATTTAAATTCATGATTTTATTGGTTAAAATTCAAGTTTTAAGTTCATTTTTCAAACCCTATGCGTGAACAGGAATTCTCGCAGGCTTCCCATACGGGGCCTGCGAGAATGCTTCATTCTCGTAGGTGGGCCTAAGGCAGCATGCGAGAGGTTCTCACTGTGTGCCATAGGCCACCTGCGAACAGCGCAAAGTTCAAAATTTAATGTAACGTTTAGCCAAAAGAAAGAATTTTTTCCATGTTAAAGATTATTAACCATCTTCATATATTTCCCATGCAGGTTTATATCCATCATCATGGTGCTCGAATGGAGAGAACTGGAACACGAGGAAGATAATACAAACACCGAAAATCACCCTCCGACCATTGCTGCCTTAAGAAATTGCGGTCTCTTGAAGTATTTCCGCATACCGGGCATGAGAGCCCAAGTTCAATTGTTGGAATACTTAATCCGGATGTGGGATCCGGACCAATAGGTTTTTAATGTCGGAGCTCACACATTGACTATCGACATTGAGGACATCTATTTCTTGACTGGGTTATCCCGGCGAGGGTCCTATGTCAGTTTGACTGGTAGCCGAAGGAGTGGCTTGAAAATGAGTGAGTATTGCAGGCAGTACTGCGTGCCTGAGGCTGAACGACAGAAAGGGAAAGTGGCTATTTGGGGAGTGACTGATATAACTCTCCACACGATCCTTTTCACCATTGCTCGAATGGAAGGAAGTGCAGCTCCACATATGGCTCTGCTGAGCTATTTTCAGTATGCCATCGAGTGTACTGAGCCCCGGGTCTTCAACTGGGTTGACGCAGTTTTACGCAGTCTCAAGAAACAACTGACCAAATGCAGGCGTGGAGATCTAAAACAGTTCGGATATGGATCATTGTTGGTGTCCTTCTTCTGTGAGAGGGTCCCTGTGTCTAGGCTTAAGGTTGAGTGGCACTTTCCGGGTCCCAGAGATCCACGGATGTTACGATGGTGTCAACTCATAGCACGTCATGTGGCAAGACCGATCGTCAGGTATGACGATACCTTCTTTGACTGGCTTCGAGGCCAGGTGCTGATGATAGAAGATTATGCATATGCGGGCTTGGATTTCTGCGGTGATCCTGACCTTGCACTACTTGAGGATGCACAGTGGGGAGACCTCGGTAAGAAGTACACAAATTTTTTAAGTTTTTAAATGTTTTTGGATTTTTAATCATATTTAAATGTTTTTGGTTTTATAGTTTTATCCGAAGACTAACATCAAATTTTATATTGATAACATAGACGTTGGGGCATATAGACCTGCTGGTATTTCTCCTGTTCAGCATCAAGGAGAGGCAGCAGTAGCCATTCCACAGTATGTCGAGGACTATCTGACAGTGGAGCAGAACTTAGAGGGTTTGATGGCAGACGTTCCAGATATGGCTCTGGAGGATATTCCATGATGTGATCAGCGTCACACCGTGGGAGTCTCTGCCTCTATGGGTCGCTTGATCCACAGAGTTTCTAGGACATTAGTGTGCTATCGTGAACATAATTGATTTCATGATATTGTTATGTAGAAGCCACGAGCTTCAATTTTTGATATTTTGGTCTTCGAACACATTTTGTAAAAACAAACTTTGATCGTTATATATATATACATGGCTTCTACCGGCTTACTTTACATTTGTGTACATTTTAATGTGTTTGATTTATAAATTGTTCAAATGTCTGTCTAATACGTAATTGGCCAAAGCATCTGTTAATGTATTAAGACTTCTTGGAATGTGTTGATATTCAATGTGATCGAAATGTCGTTCCAAGAGGCGAATCCGCAAATATACCCTTAATAAAGTAGGACTTCGAATAGAGTAGACATTACTTAGTTGTAGCACTACCAACTGCGAGTCAAGTCGCACAACCAAGTGACGAATCCCGAGAGAGATATCATCAACCAATAACTCAATAACGACACTATACTCTGCAATGTTGTTGGTTGCTCGGCCAAGACATACACCTCGTAAAGATATAAGCTCGTTTGTTGGGGCATAGATTGCCCAGGCAGCGGAAGCTAGGTTCAAAGTACTACGGATAGCACCGTCAGCGAAGCCAATATAAGGTAGCGAATACTCCGACATCTGGCAATCAAACACAACGTCACGTAAGGGCAGAGACCAAATAACGTCAAATGCAAAACTAAAAGTAACACACACACTCAGTATGATACATAAAATACAAGTACTTCATGCACAAATGACTCATGCATAGTACTTCTTTAAGTACAACCCATTTTTGGGTTCACCCAAAGGTACACCATCATAATCAACTAACTCATACGCTCCTTTTTCCAAAACTTTGCTAACAATGTAAGGCCCAYGCCACATTGGTTCAAATTTCCCAGCTCCTAAGACATCTTTATCTTGTTCATACAAAAGAACAAGATCTCCTTCAGAGAAGACACGAGGTTTAACATGCTTGTCATACTGTGCCTTAACACGTTTCTTTTGGGCTTTGATTACCAAAGTAGCGTCACGGCGAGTCTCGTCTAATCGCATCAAATACAACAGACATTCCTCTTCGGCAGAAGTATTAGGTAAGAGCTCTACAACTAGCTTCAAAGACGGTATTTCACATTCTATTGGCAGAATGGCTTCCATGCCATAAACTAATCGAAAAGGCGTGAATCCTGTGGCAGACTTAATAGATGTTCGATATGCCCACAATGCCAAAAATAACATTGTGTGCCAGCTGGTTTTATGGATTCCTATCATCTGTCGAATCATAGTTATAATAACCTTATTAATGGCTTCGACCTGGCCATTAGCCTATGGATAATAGGGTGTTGAGCTATCATGACGAAGGCCCAACTTCTCTGTAATTTTAGACATCATATTATTTCTAAAATGACTACCGTGATCTGTAACGATAGCCTGAGGAACACCAAAATGAGTGATGACATGGTTGAAAAGGAATAACGCTGCAGTCTTCCCAGTATTATCGAATGTCGGCATCGCCTCGGCCCACTTAGTAAAATAATCAACAACTACAATAATATAACCATGCCCCCCGGCCGAGTGAGGGTGACATGTCATAAAATCAATGCCCCATTTAGCGAAAGGACCTACTGAGACCACAGGATGAAGGGGAGCAGGATGCGATCGAATCTTCTGATTATAGTTCTGGCAGGCATGACACTTCTGAACAGCAGTAATGCAGTCATGGAATAAGGAAGGCCAAAAGTAACCTGCACGTAAGATTTTCTGGGCAGTAGCATGCCCAGACATATGACCGCCACATGCTCCTGAATGGCAGTCATTCAAAGCTTTCTCAACTTCTTCAAAAGTTAAAAAATGCCAAAAGTTAGAGTCAATTCCTCGACGGTAAAGAGTGTCGCTGAGGATAATATAATGGCGTGCTTGATAACGGACGCGGCGTCGTTCGGCACTTGACAAAGCAGGCTGGAAAGTTTGAGTTTGGAGATATATAATGATATCTCCGTACCAAATATCATTGGTACTGATAAGGAAAAGTGATTCATCAGGTAACGAATCGACTACTACTTTTTCCGTTGCAGTTTGGGGAAAATCACAAATTAACTCAGCGAAAACTAGGGATTTCTTCGACGTGGCTCGATCGAATTCCAAATCGAACTCCTGGAGAATGACAATCCATTTGGAGTACTTGCCCCCCAGCAATTGACGAGTCAATATATGTTGCATGGGGTTACAATGTGAAATCACTGTAGTTTTCCTGGCGAGAATATAATGACGAAAACGTTGAACTGCATGGACAGTAGCCAAGGCCAGCTTTTCAACATGTTGGTATTTAATTTCCGTGGAAGTTAAACTTCGACTCAGGTAATATATAACATGCTCATCGTGGGCATCATCCTCTTGAACGAGAACTATGCCGATAGTATACTCCGACGCAGGTAGATAAAGAAAGTAATCCCTACTATAATCAGGAGGGAAAAGAAGAGGAGCTTTCGTGAGGGACAACTTCAAGGCTTCAAAAGCATCGTTAGCAGTTTTATCCCAAACAAACTCTGAACCTTTCTTTAGAAGACGTGTAAAACCCTGAGTAATCTCATCATAATTCGGGATAAAGCGACAAAGAAAGTTTGCTTTCCCCTGCAAACTTTGTAACTGGTGCAAAGAAGAAGGAGGAGGGAGATTAAGAATCGCCTCAACCTTGATAGGATCTACCCAGATCCCATGGCGTGAAACAATGAAACCGAGGAGACGGTCGGATTCTACGCAAAAAACAAATTTATGAGGATTCAAGTGAATGCAATAGAATCGACAACAAACAAAAATTGCTCGGAGATGATTAGGGTGATCGACTCGACGTAAAGAGTGAGCCGGAAAATCGTCCAAATAAGGTTGAACAATGTGCTTTATATCGTGAAATGCATAAGACATAGCACGTTGGAACGTAGCACCTGCGTTCTTCAGACCGAAGGGAGCTTCCTGAAGACGAAAGTACCCCAAGGACAAATAAAAGTTGTTTTATGTTGGTCCTCAGGAGCGATATTGATTTGATTATAGCCGAAAAATCCATCCATGAGGGAAAAGATTTCACTGCCGACACAGTCGTCGACAATCTGGTCAACGAAAGGGGTTGGAAAATTGTCCTTTGGACAAGATTTGTTGATATCCGGATAATCAACACAAATGTGCATACTACCACCTTTCTTATCAATCGACACTGGGTTAGAGACCCATTCTGTCAATGCCACAGGATAAATAAAACCGGCTTTAAGAAGTTTTTCAACTTCAAGTTTAATGGTTGCGGCTTTACGTGGATGGACAGGACAGAGGCGCTGCCGGACTAGTTTGGCTTCGAGGTATGTCTTAATTTCATGGACCATAATAGCGGGGTCAATACCCGGCATATCTTCGTAACTCCAGTCAAATATATCACGAAATTCTTTAAACAAGGAAGTATAAGTGACAATTTCTTCGGGAGAACATGAAGATCCAAGATGAACATTCTCGACTATTCCAGGTTTCATCAAAATATCTATGGGTATCGTGGGCGAAATGTTACTAAGGTTCCTTTCCGCAAACACATCTTGTGTAGAGTGGGAAACCATGGATATAACCACAACGGTCGATGGAGTCGAAATCCGCTGATAATTCTCAAGAGTTTGTCGTTCCAGAAACAATATGGAACGATGATGCCCATCGTCCCAAGGGGTGTCTTCCATAATGGACATGATCATCTCGTCAGTGGGGAAGACGACATGAAAAGGATCAGGAGACAACTCATCAAAAGAAGCAGTAGTAAGGTTTGTCGATTGAATGGCTTGATAAGCGGACTCAACCAGACTTAACGACATAACGTTGCCGAAACGAACGTGATCTCCAGGATCAGGGACTATCCAAGGGTCAACGGACACCGGAAGTTCATGAGTTACAGTAGAGATCATATTGATGGAAGCAACTGACGGGTGTGGAATATCTGGTGGTGGTGGTATGGGAAAAGTACCCATTAACGAAGAGTCTTTTAAAAGACCGACACCAACATTCTCGTAACTCGGTGGGGTTTTAGCAATGAACGGCACGTTGCCAACCCAAGTATCGGCATTAAAGAAGGCAAGTTGATCAACCGTAACCACTTTTCCCTGGTGAGGAAATCGCACAACACGGAACAGGTTTGACACAACAACATGCATAGAATCGACCTAGCTACGTCCAAGTAGAAAATTATAATCGAGGGGAGTATCGAAAACTTCCACTTCAACCTGGACGGTCTTACCTTATAAAGTGACAGGCAACGACGGAAGAACGTCGTAAGGCTTAAAACCAGAGCCGTTGAAGGCTCGCAAAGTGTTTTGTGATTCGTTTAACGGGGGAGAGCTAATAGCTTTCCAACAAGTAAAAGACATTATGCACGTAGAGGCACCCTCGTTAATAACAGTCCGAAAAATGCTCTTGTCGGCAACAACAACTTGTATTTGAAACGCAAGTTGTGGGGGTAACCTTGGAACATGGTCGTCCAAGTCAAAGACTATCAAATTCGTATCCATGGGATCAATTCCACCTATGGCTTTCAACAGATCCCTTCTTTGTGTAGGACAAGACTGAAGGACTTCAAGGGCAGACATCGTTGAAGGTGCTTGGGCCAAATCTTCTACAATGTTGTAGTTCTGGGCAACACATGCATGACGATTGAATGCCGATTTCTTAACGACACCTTTTGGGGGTGGTCATATAACTGTATCCAGGTTCGGTCGTTTGAGATGAAGAGGACCGTTTGTAGGTGGATTTGGTGGAGAGGGTTGTACCAGATCAGGAGGTAAGTCGTCAACCTTCTCCTTAGAAGGAGTATAGTCTTTAGCTCTAGTGGTAAGTGCAACATTATCTTTCTTTGAATCACCGGTGCACATCAAAACATAGGATTGTGTAGAAGTAGAAGGTTGGTCGTGAATGACCAACGAAGCCTGTTGTTGAGACGGGAAGGGTTAAGACAAGACTACCGGCGTAGAGGGTTTCGGCGTTCCTTGAACGAACTTGTTAACTTCGGCACGTCTCAGACAATCCTTCATGTAATGATCGTCACCACAGATAAGGCAAGGGTAGCGGGGTTTGCGCTTATCCCGGTCTTCAACAGGAGGGGTTTTGGTTTGCTCATTCGGATTATTGTTTTTACTCTCCTTATTCTTGCCTCTCCCTTTCTTGGATTTATTCTTACCGGTTGGCGTAGATTGAACAACGTTCACTTCAGAGGTTTTACCGGTGGGAGGAGCAGGAGAAGGAGCACTTTGAACATTAGAAGTATTGGATTTTGGGGTTGTAGTTGAAATGGAATGTGAGTGGGTATGAGTGGTCCCAATCACACCATCAGCTGCATGCGAGGCAACTGGAGCAGTAGAAGTGTTGGAAGTACCAGGACGAGGTAAATCAGGTAATAAGGTGTAAAGTGTTCCCGTTTGCGAATAAACGAGATCAAGATATTGAGCGCGACTTATAGCATGCTCTTATGTAAAAACACCGCCCATAGCAATGTCTTTACCAATCTCATTCACAAAAGATTTTGTGAACCATTCGGCCAATAACTGATCAGGGAGTTCAAGTTTGATGAGTCGTCGTCTCCTTCTCCACTCATGTATATGGTCTGAGATGTGAGTACCTTTCGTTTGTTTAAAAGAGGTCAAGATCTCAGTCCCAGTATCGTAACGGATCGGTAACTGGTAATGTGTGAGGAAAGCCATGGCTAAAGTGTTAAAATCAGAAAAGAAACCTCGTGGTAACTCAATGTACCACTTCGTAGTCGAACCGGTAAGGGTTCGTTGAAAAAGACGCAGCTGAATGGAGTCATCCATCAATGAGTTGAACGAACACCATAAATGGAAATTCATGACATGGTTGTTGGGGTCCTCTCCGGCCTTACCATTGAATTTTGGAATATCCGATGGGAGTTTAGCAGGAATAGCTGGCCATTGGGGAGAGTGACGAATAGGATCGTTGAGAATCCTAGTCAAATATGGAAAATCCAAGGTAGCAAGAAAAGGCAACTGTCGGTTTACTTGCGGGTACTGATGGCTTTGGGGTGGAAGCCCCGTCGGCAGACCAGTAGGAGCATATGCAAACTGTCCGTAAAGGGAAGCTCCGGGTTGGTTTGGTGGTGGTTGGATGGGGTAGTAGCCCCAAGGATTGTAACCTTGAGTTTGGGCAGGGGCCTGAGATTGCGAAGTTTGACCCGAACCCCAAATAGGATTAGTGACACCTAGATATGGCTGACCTACAGGAGGGACTGTTGGTTGCCCCCCAGCAAGAGGGATGTTTTGTAAAAGTTGTTGCCAATACTGGGCCAACTCAGGAGGTATGTTTTGTCCAAAAGGGGATGTTGGTCCCCCTACCGTAGGTATAGTTCCACCCAGAAGTTGTGTACCAACGTTAGGTTGTGTGGTAACTGTGTTGTGTCTGGGAAAAGGAAAAGGAAAAGTACTACCCTGTCCACCAACAGGAATGTTCAAGTTTTGTACAACAGTCGGGATAGTGCTACTAGCATTAGGATTTCCAGTAGGAAACTGAGGGAGTGTCGGGATGAAACCGGGAATAGGATGCCCAGGAAACTGAGGAACACCTGGAGATCCAGCTGGGGTTTGTAGAGGCGTTGGATGAGAAACATTCAATAAAGGATTCAACGCATGGTAACCAGGGGATAAATTCGGGTTAACCTCAGGAGGTTGCTAGGTATTGATAGGGGCAAGAGTAGTTGCAGGAATCTCGGTTTGGACACTCGTAGTAATCACGATATGGGCCATCTCGGGAGGGAGAAAAAAATGATAAGTGGTAGTCTCTGGTGTAGTTTCTGGTTCAGGAGACACAGGAGGGTTGATTTCGCAGACAGGAGGAGACTCAGTACCAAACAAGACTCGTCGGAAATCACCCGACCAAAAAGGATCTTGGCCTACTACACCGTAAGAAGGCCCAGGCATTGATTCATAGGATGTAACAAGAGTTTCTTCAGAAGGATTTAATCGTCCAGCAGGTCGTTCACCACGACAAATGCGGTAGTCCTCTATAGTATTGGTAATTCGAAAATCAGCAAGAGGATCAGTAGGTTCTACTTGTGGAGGTGGTGTAAAAAATTCTAGGACGTCAATGATGTCCACGTGTGGTAAAGTAACAAGGGGAATGTCATCCGGACGAGGAGAGCCCTGAGGGGTACCCTCAGGTGTTGTTGTATGCAAAGGTTGTGAAGTTTCCAGATGTTTTGGAGACAAACCTTGCATCCTACGTGAACATCACAGGGGAGCAATTGTAAACAAGTAACAAACTCCCCAATGAAAATCCTATGGTCAACTACGAGAAACAAACATCACACACTAGTAAACAAAATCTAGAAGCAATCACCAAGCAAACAATACCTTCTAATATCGAAGCCACTAGTTGGTGATGAAATCCAACGTCGCAACAACAAGACGAGAAGGGGTGGGGCTAAGGTGGAAAAGTTACATTGACGACATGCTTAACAGACTTACACCCTGGTGCAAGCTCCCACACATAATCGTGGGTATACCTTCCAAGGAGCCCAAGTGAGTTTGATCAACGTCGATTCCAGGTACCGTGAAGACTTTCCCCTCCACAGTCACCTTGGGTAAGTACCTAGAGAGATAGGCCACTAAGGTCACCACAGACAATAGTACTGCCTGGGGAAACAGTCATAAGTCTGATCCACACGCAAGGGCAGGGTATTGAGCCCGAAATCAACTCAAAGGCTTCCACTCATAATTGTGGGTATACCTCGGAGTGATCCCCGTAATACGTGCAATCTCTACACTGATGTCAACAAAGCAGGTTAGTATCTCTGCCAACACCAATGAAACCTAATGCTTGACCCTTGTGTTAGAAGGGCTTCCCAGGACAATATGCGGCCAATGGAATTTTACACTCCCTAACTCAAGATACTATTGTGTGTTTTTGAGCTTTTGGAGAGTGTGTCTCTCTTCCTACTCCAAAGCACTAACCTAGCTAAATGTTGGTGTAAAAGAGCCCTAGAAAAAAGTTACTAGATCCATTTTAATATTACGCAAAGGTTTTTAATGGCTGTTGTTTACTCAAAGGTAACGGAAATGAAACTCATGACGTGTGACTTTGACCCAAATAATGCAAGGATATGATGAAATATAATTCTTTTCATTCAATGAATCCTAGTTATGGGAGAGAGAGAGAACAGTTTCCGAATCAATCTTAAAACTACAATGCAAATGAAATGCTCAATTTCCTTTCAGATGTCAATGCAAACAATCATGTATCTATGAGCAATTTCTCTATGTCTTTTCCAAAACTTCAAAACTCTAAAAAATTTGATTTTCAATGTTTCCAACAAAGCAAAACAAGATCTTGAAAGAAAACTTACGGTTCACTTTCCAAGAAGAACTTTGAGTAATGAGAAAAGAAAATCAAATCGTCAACAATCAAACAATGACAACCCAACCAAAACTTTCAACGAAAGTAAAAACAAAAAGCAAACCAAGGAGTTCCTCAATGCAAATGAAAAAAGTCCTCTCGAACCAACAAGAAAATGAGAAACACCAAACACTTAACTCTCAACCAATCACTGGTTCTTAGCCAGCTCGACACACTCAACTCCAGAAATCAGAGAGACTGAAAATGCCAAAAAGAGCCAAGAAATGAAAGTCAAGCTACAAAGGAAAGCAAAAACCTAGAAACCCTAGATTAGTTCAAGCAAGCAAACTAAGCAAAAGATATGTAAGTCACTGATCTAGTAAGCCAAAAAGGTATAAATCAACAGTTCTGAGCAATTGACAAAGTCAAAACTTGAATTCAAAAATTTCAAGAAATATGTTCGCAGGCCAGTGTGTAACACAGTGCGAGAATATATTGTTCTCGCAGGCCACTGTGATGCAAAGTGTGAACTATTCCCACTGGAATATATATGCAGAGTGCGAACTTTAGTGGTTCTCGCAGGCTGTCAATGGACACAGTGCGAGAATCCCTAAAACTAATGAAAATTTTGAAAAAGCAAGCAAAATTCAAACTGGCTTATAGACCCAGAAGGTCTCTCAGAGTATCCTGAGGACTCAGAGACTAACAAATCAGGAGAAAAAGGCAAATAGAGAAAATGGCCACAGAAAGTTCAAAAAACCTTAAAGACAAAAGGGATAAGTTCCCCAGCGGAGTCGCCAATTTTGTTTCAGGATAAATCCGTGAGTGCGGACACAAACCGATCTCCCTAGATCCACGTGGATCTAGAACAAAACAGGACAGAATAATACACTTTCCCTAGACTTAACTTATTGAATGAACTAAGAAGTAAGGATTCTGGACATACCTTATGAACACTTTCCTTATATCTCTGTTGTTCCAAGCTTCGCTCCAATGCTCTTGCACCATTCAGATCACAACAATACAAACCAATCGAAGTAAAGGCAAATTAATATATTCAATGGCTAGTCTATACATATGATCAAGGAATTATGTAATAAAGTGACATCATCTTTATGGGAAAGAGACATATTACTGTATTGAATTAATTGAAAGTGAAACTTACAACCTGAGCCTTGATGTCGTAGGTCTCCTTTTGATGGCTCCTAGCTCTGACACACACACTTTCTCATGCATGAAGAAAATCAACCACATATGATGACCTTGTTGTTGTCTCTTGCTGCTGTAGCATCAGTCCTCCATACAGTCTTGCACCAATTCTCCAATCAATCTCTTGCTAATTTGCTTCTAATCTTTTTCATGAGCAATCTCCTCAATATATAGGAGAAGATAGATTAGTTACTTGGATAGGGAATGATCCCAAGATATCTGGAAATTCGGTACTTTGCCAACCATTCGAAAGACAACTCATCCTTCTAGAAGATTCCCTTCTAGAAGGATCGAGAACTTATCCTTTTTCCTTCTTTAAGAACATGTTCACACCCTAACCATGAGTACAGTGCGAACTTTTCGAACTCCACCTTAATGCAGCCTGCGCGAATCAGGCATTCTCGCAGGCAATTATATAGGAAGCCTGCAAACTCTCTTTAAAATGTGATTTCTGGAAGCAGACAAGTGTAACTTTTCTCAGGAAATTGTTCTTAGTGAAGAGCTTGATTTTCCATCATCATGACATTATCATGACATCATCTCAATGACCAAAATTATGGATAACAAAGTCTAAGTGATCAAGAATTGGCCATCACCGAAGAACATATTTGAGGTGAGAATTTCTCACGAGTTAGCTAGTTTCTACTGGAAGTTCATCAGGAATTTCAGTGGAATTAGTGCAGCAATGATGGATACAGTGAAAAAAAGATATAAATCTTTTCACTGGACAGAAGAGGCTGAAAAGAGTTTTAATCTGTTGAAGAGGAAAATTACAGAACAACCAATTCTGGTGTTGCCTGATTTTCAAAAGACATTTCAAGTGAAATGTGATGCAAGTGGATTTGCAATAGGGGCAGTCTTGAGTCAAGAAGACAGGCCGATAGAATACTTCAACGAGAAGATGAATGAAGCGAAAGTGAAATACTCCACTTATGATAAGGAATTTTATGCTATTGTACATGCATTAAAGAAATGGAGGCATTACTTAATTCCCAAAGAGTTTGTCTTATATAGTGACAATCATACACTGCAGTTTGTGACTCAATAGGAAAAGTTGAATCAGAGACATGTAAAATGGGTGGAATATATGCAAAATTTCACTTTTGTAATTAAACATATTTAAGGTACCGCTAACAAAATTGTTGATGCTTTGAGGAGGAAGTGTTTGTTGTTGCAGGAGTTCAAAGTCAAGACGTTGGGTTTTGATGATCTCAGGGACATGTATGCAGATGATCCAGATTTTCAAGAGGCGTATGAAGCAGCTGAGAATGCATTTCTCAGAGACAGAAATCAATGGGCAGAATACATGATCCAGGAAGGGTTGCTGTTTAAGGGCAACCAGCTTTGTATTCCAAAGTTCTCCATGAAGGAGAATCTGCTGAAGGAGAAACACAGTGGAAGATTAGCAAGACATTTTGGTCAGGATAAGACGCTCACAAAGATGAATGAGTCATATTTTTGGCTGGGAATGCGAGCATATGTTAAGATATTCGTGGATAGATGTCGAATTTGCCAGCATTCGAAGGGAAGAAGACAGAATGCGGGGTTCTATCAACCATTTCCCATACTTGAGAGGCCGTGGGATGCAATCAGCATGGATTTCATATTGGGGTTGCCAAGAATGAAAAGAGGTTTTGATTCAATCTTTGTGGTGGTGGATAGATTTTCCAAGATGGCGCACTTCATTCTATGTCAAAAAACCAGTGATGCAACTCACATTGCGAACTTGTTTTTCAAAGAGGTCATTCGACTTCACAGCTTACCAAGGAGCATAGTTTCGGATAGAGATACGAAGTTCATAGGGCATTTCTAGAGGACCTTATGGAAGAAACTGGGAACTAACTTGTCTTTTAGTTCGGCTTATCATCCTCAGACAGATGGGCAGACATAAGTAGTGAACAGAAGTCTGGGAGACCTTCTGAGAAGCTTGGTGACAGAACACCACAGCCAGTGGGACCACATATTACCACAGGAAGAGTTTGCTTATAACGATTCCGTCAACAGGAGTACCGGGAAGATTCCATTTCAGATTGTCTATAGTATACAACCGAGGGGAATTTATTAATTGAGATATTTAGAATAGACTACGACTAGGAGTGCTAGTGCAGAAGATTTCGCAAAAGCAATGAAGGAACTTCACAGCAAGGTGAAAGAGCGATTGCAGAATTCAAGCCAGGAGTATAAGCGTAGAGCAGATCAACACAGAAGACAACTTCAGTTTGAGGTTGGTAATTTGATTTTGGCACATTTGAGGAAGGAAAGGTTCTCGAGAGGAACATATAATAAATTGAAGATGAAGAAAATTAGGCCATGTAGGCTCTGGAAGAAAATTGGGGCAAATGCTTATGAGATTGAATTACCCGATGGGATCAGAATTTCTCCGATATTCAATGTCTCAGATTTGTACCCATACAAAATTGAGGAAGCAGGAACAAATGATGAACAGTCAGAAGTTCAGTGGCAAAAGAAAATGCCAGTTGCAGAGAAGCCACAAATGGAAAGCATACTAGATAAAAGAATTGGCAAGAAGACCAGAAGGAAATAATACTTCGAATATCTGGTCAAATGGAAAGGCCATCTAGTTGAAGATGCCAGCTGGGAGAATGAAGCAGAGATTCAGAAGCATGGACAGACCTTGCGAGAGCTCATGGACAGGAGCCCATCAAAATTTCAAGCGAGGGAGTATGATGCAGGAGCATCGCCAACATCAAGTGAGCTAGCGCGGAAGCAAAAGACAGCTGGACAAGCCAGCACAAATTTTGAAATTTCCTTGAAGTTGATGCGCAATCTTAAATGAAGTCATTAAGAAGAAGCGCAGTTGTATAATGTAAATGGACCTTGAGCGATTTCTCTCATCCTTAGTAGATAGAAGGCATTTATAGGAGTTAATGTAAGTAGGTACTATTGAATATTAGATTAGACAGTTTTAGAAGGAAAGAGGGAAACATATATAGACACCCTCATTGTGTATTGTAACATTATGGAAGGTTGGAGCAAGAGCATGCAGAGATCTTTGTAAGAACACACATGTACAGATATTTGGATTAATAGAAAGAGGTTGATTCAAATTCATTGTTTTTGGGTTGTTCTCTGTTTATTGATGTTGAATGATATGCTCATGAATGTTTGCTTCCTGTTATACATTTTCTTTATATGTTGTGTATATGGTTTCATGCTTGATTTTGAAATCTGAGAGAGGAAGAGTAAGGAGAATGAGTTTCAACTGTTTCTCTATCTGAGAAAGATTCCTACAAGGAGTGCAGTTGAATTGTCCGCAAGGAGTGCGTCCACAAGGAGTTCAGAGGGTTGTCTCTGAAAGCTCAGGAGAGGTAGATTTTGTTCTCATTTCCTCAGAGTGCAGCTGGGCACAGGAGCCATGCAAGAAGTGCTCAGGCCAAGGAGAGCCCCAGGGTTGCGAACCCAAGTAAAATATCGAAGGACTGTTGCTGCAGGTGTGCGCGAGGTCACAGATCATTTAACACTCCAGGTGTTTGGAGTTTGCCATAAGGATTGCATGCAAGGATCCTCTTTGAGGCTAAAAGTTGTGAGAAGCTCAGGAGGAGTAAGGCCTTTGAAAACATTGAGGGGCATCGGAATTTTATAGCGTAAGCGGATAAGTCCAGGGAAGAGTCCCTGGTTTCCTTTGTAGAAATCATCAAAGGGAAGAGATCGACGGTCAAGAATCTGTGGAGAGGATTAGCGAAATCCTGTCAGCCATCAGATCTGACAAAGGAGTGAGGAGGTTACGGTAGTGTGTGGAGTTCACTCACAAGATATTGTGGACCGTCGGATCTTCATATAGATACCCGTCAGCCGTTGGATTGACCAGGAGTTGCACGAAGTTTAAGCTTCGTGAACGGGAGGAGGAAAGTTCCGACGAGAGGTGTGGCCATCGGGATTTTGACATTCATGAAATCGGGAGTCACGAGGATGAGTGATCAGGAATTTTCATAGTGAAAATCCTGGAATCAATCTGAGCCATCCATCTTGAAGAGACAGGTGGAAATAATCGAGCGCCCGTCGGTATTTCGGCGATCGGGGTTTTAAGTTGACAAGGAAATTGTGTCATCAGGGTATCGAAAGTATTGAAATCCCGAGGTTGAATCAGGGTTGTCCATCTTGAGGGGACACGTGGCGAATATCTAAGATCTCAGGAAAAGTCTCGAAAGGGAAGACTCCATCGAAGTTTCGGGACTCGACAAATCGAAAGTTCTGTGGGCAAGAGATCGGGAAAATCCATGTTGGAAACCCCGTAAAGGATCGGAGCCGTCCATCAATTGGGACACGTGGGCGAGATCGGAAGCCCATCGACATTTCGGTCATCGGGACTCGCATAAGTGAGTGGTTTGGCTTTGCAGTTGGTGAAACGTGAGGGCCAATATGAGTTGTCTATCCACTTGGGACGCATGTCAAAAATCCGAGGAAAGTCGGGGATCGACATTTCGCGAGTCCTGGAGACAAGGAGGACTTGCAATTCAGAATCACAAAGTCCGATTTTTTGAAAAGAGGAGAGCTCCTTGTGGGACCCTGCTGATGTCATCTCATCATAACTAGGCATCGGGAAGTTCCACGATGAAAACCCCGAAGAGGCGAGGACCATCTATCCTTGAGGACGCGTCGCTAAGATCGAAGCTTTCGAGAAATTTCCCGAAAGCAAAAGACATCAATCGAAAAATCGAGAATCGGGAAATCGAGGATTCCGTGAACAAGAGGTTTAATACATTTCGACATTCAAAACCCCGAATCCCAATAAGAGGTATGACTGCGGTCATATAAGAGGGGTTCACGTGGACTAGGGGCATAGCCAAGAGGGGCTAAAGCACAAAGGGAGCGCATCAGGGTATCAGAGATCAGGAATTCGAGGAAGCAAGGGTTTGTGACATCGGGGATTGGAAAACCCCAAAACCTGATTTCTACTTTTCTGTTGCGAACGGAGAAGGGATCAGGCCTAAAGGCTGTAAGGTGTCGAAAAAGACCTGTGGGTCAAATTTAAATAAAGATTCCAAAAGAGAATTGAAGGAGCCACTCCGACTCGAGGTGAACTTTGAACGATCCTTAAGACCGGGAGTTCAGCGTAGAGGCCTTTTACCAAGGCAAGGGGTGCGGCTGCGTGAGTTTGGTATCAGAGCTCAGAAAGGTTCTTTGCTTTCTATAGCAGAGAAGAAGAAAATTCATCATGCTGCCTAGAAGAAGAGACAGACAATCACCCAATCCCGAAGAGGAGAGGGAAATTTCGAGAAGAAGAGGTAGGCAGATGATTGATCCAGCTATGGAGAGAGAAATGCGTGATCTACGAGCTAGACTTGAAGACATGGAGACAGCGCAAAGGCATACAGTCAGTGCTGGGGATCTAAGTGATTCCGAAAGAGAAATAGAGGCTAAACATGAAGAGGAATTTGCAGCTAAAGATGCATCAAATGAATGTTTGATCAGAGCTATTGACTGAATGGGTGCAAGAGAGAAAATGGACATTCCAGTTTATGAGGGAAACTTGGATGTAGAGGAGATTCTAGATTGGATTAGAGCTCTAGACACATACTTTGACTATGAAGATGTCAAGGAAGACAAGAAAGTCAAGCATGTTGTCACAAGATTGAAAGGACATGCAGCATTGTGGTGGGATGGACTACAAGCTGACACATTTTGCAAGGGCAAGCAGCAAATCAAGAGCTGGGACAGAATGACTGCAAAGATGAAGGCAAAATTCATCCCCAGGGATTATCAAATTACTCTGTTCAGGAGGATGCAGAACCTGAGACAGAAGTTGATGATAGTGAAAGAATACACTGAGGAATTCTACAGGCTGAACATCAGGGCAGGTCATCGGGAAAGCGATGATGAAAAAGTTTCCAGATACATGAATGGCATGAGATATGATATCCAGGATGAGATGAGCATGGTTACCATCCGAACGGTGGAAGATGCTTATCAGATGGCTTTGAAAGTAGAAGAGAAGTTGAGCCGAAAGCAGAATCAGAGAGGCTGAGGCAGAAGTGAGCCCAGGGGAAAATCAATTGTCCAAAATAAAAATCAGAAGCCTAAGGAAGACTGGAAGAAACCTCAGACTCGAACAGAGAGGGGTCTAAGTTCACAACAAGGACACAATACTGAGCAGAGAGGAGGATATGCTAATAATAACACTTTTCCTTGTACTAAAGGTAGAGGAAGAGGAAGAGGTGGAGTGATAAAATGCTTCACATGTGGAAAAAATGGGCACAAGTCTTATGAGTGTCCTAATAAAAAGAAAGAGGGTGGAGAGAATCACATCGCCGAAGCACAGGGGCAAAATGTTGAGGCAGAGGATGATGAAGGTGGAAGATCATTGATGATGCAAAAGGTTCTTTTGACACCAAAAAAGGAAGTGGAGAGTTCAGTCCAAAGAAATAGACTTTTTCGCACTGCTTGCAAAACCAAGGATAGGGTATGCAAGGCCATTGTGGACAGTGGAAGCACAAATAATCTCATTTCAACCGAGATGGTAGAAAAGCTGGAGTTGGAGACAATTGAACATCCAAGTCCATATAAAGTTTTATGGCTACAAAAGGGACATTAGGTAAATGTCACTAAACAATGTTTAGTTGAGTTTAAGATAGGAGGATATAATGATAAGATACTCTGTGATGTTATTCCTATGGATGTTTTTCATTTATTGTTGGGTAGACCATGGCAATATGATAGAAATGTGATTCATGATGGAAGGATGAATACATACACCCTAGAAATAAATGGGAGAAATCACATGTTGCTTCCAATCAAAGATAAGGAAGTGAAACCGGAAGTAAGCAACACTGTACTTCTCATGAGTGGGAAGGAACTTCTTACAGAGGTTAAGAAGAAGGAGGAACCACAATTCATTGTGGTCAGGAAATCGAAGATTGTTTTGACTAGCACAAGAGTGGATGATTTACCAGAAGAAATTCAGGAACTACTGGAAGAGTTCACTTACATAGTAGTGGAAGAATTACCTCGTTCATTGCCACCGATCAGAAGTGTGAGTCGTCATATTGATCTCATACCAGGAGCCAGTTTACCAAATAAATCCGCATATATATTAACACCGCAAGAGAATGAAGAGGTTAAAAGACAAGTCCAGGATTTGTTGGACAACGGTTTGGTCAGAGAAAGCTTGAGTCCATGTGATGTTCCAACAGTACTCAGTCCGAAGAAAGATAGAGGTTGGAGGATGTGTACTGACTCAAGGGAGATTAACAAGATAACCATCAGGTACAGATTTCCATTGCCGAGGATGGATGATTTGATGGATTGCTTAGGTGGAAAAAAATATTTTTCAAAGATTAATTTGAAAAGTGGTTATCATCAAATCCGCATGAGAGAAGGTGATGAATGGAAGATAGCATTCAAGACTAACGAAGGGTTGTATGAATGGCTTGTTATGCCATTTGGATTAAGAAATGCGCCAAGTACCTTCATGAGGTTAATGAACAAAGTCCTGAAGGATTTCATCAGAAAATTTGTCATTGTGTATTTAGATGACATACTGGTTTTCAGTAAAACAGTAGCGGAGAATTTGAAACATTTGTCTACAGTGATGAAGAGATTATAGCAAGAGAAGTTGCTCATAAACATGAAGAAATCCTCATTCATGAAGACAGAACTCATTTACTTGGGATTTGTTATTTCTGCAGATAAACTGAGGATGGATCCAGATAAAGTGGAAGTGATCAAGAATTGGCCATCACCGAAGAACATATTTGAGGTGAGAAGTTTTCACAGGTTAGCTAGTTTCTACCAGAAGTTCATCAGGAATTTCAGTGGAATTAGTGCAGCAATGATGGACACAGTGAAGAAAATACATAAATCTTTTCACTGGACAGAAGAGGCTGAGAAGAGTTTTAATCTGTTGAAAAGGAAAATTACGGAACAACCAATTCTGGTGTTGCCTGATTTTCAAAAGACATTTCAAGTGAAATGCGATGCAAGTGGATTTGCAATAGGGGCAGTCTTGAGTCAAGAAGACAGGCTGATAGCATACTTCAATGAGAAGCTGAATGAAGCGAAAGTGAAATACTCCACTTATGATAAGGAATTTTATGCTATTGTACAGACATTAAAGAAATGGAGGCATTACTTAATTCCCAAAGAGTTTGTCTTATATAGTGACAATCATGCACTGCAGTTTGTGACTCAATAGGAAAAGTTGAATCAGAGACATGTAAAATGGGTGGAATATATGCAAAATTTCACTTTTGTAATTAAACATATTTCAGGTACCGCTAACAAAATTGTTGATGCTTTGAGCAGGAAGTGTTTGTTGTTGTAGGAGTTCAAAGTCAAGACGTTGGGTTTTGATGATCTCAGGGACATGTATGCAGATGATCCAGATTTTCAAGAGGCGTATGAAGCAGCTGAGAATCCACTTCTCAAAGACAGAAGTCAATGGGTAGAATACATGATCCAGGAAGGGTTGTTGTTTAAGGGCAATCAGCTTTGTATTCAAAAGTGCTCCATGAGGGAGAATCTGCTGAAGGAGAAACACAATGGAATATTAGCAGGACATTTTGGTCACGATAAGACATTCGCAAAGCTGAATGAGTCATATTTTTGGCCAGGAATGCGAGCATATGTTAAGAGATTCGTGGACAGATGCCGAATTTTCCAGCATTCGAAGGGAAGAAGACAAAATGCGGGGTTCTATCAACCATTGCCCATACCTGAGAGGCCGTGGGATGCAATCAGCATGGATTTCATATTGGGGTTGGCAAGAATGCAAAGAGGTTTTGATGCAATCTTTGTGGTGGTGGATAGATTTTCCAAGATGGTGCACTTCATTCCATGTCAGAAAACCAGTGATGCAACTCACATTGCGAACCTATTTTTCAAAGAGATCATTCGACTTCACGGCTTACCAAGGAGCATAGTTTCGGATAGAGATACGAAGTTCATAGGGAATTTCGAGAGGACCTTATGGAAGAAGCTGAGAACTAACTTGTCTTTTAGTTCGTCTTATCATCCTCAGATGGATGGGCAGACAGATGTGGTGAATAGAAGTCTGGGAGACTTGCTGAGAAGCTTGGTGACAGAACACCACAGCCAGTGGGAACACATATTACCATAGGCAGAGTTTGCTTATAACAATTCCGTTAACAGGAGTACTAGGCAGAGTCCATTTCAGATTGTCTATGGTATACAACCGAGGGGAGTTTTTGAATTGAGATATTCAGAACAGACTGCGACTAGGAGTGCTAGTGTAGAAGATTTCACAAAAGCGATGAAGGAACTTCACAGCAAGGTGAAAGAGCGATTGCAGAATTCAAGCATGGAGTATAAGCATAGAGCAGATCAGCACAGAAGACAACTTCAGTTTGAGGTTGGTGATTTGATTTTGGCACATTTTAGGAAGGAAAGGTTCCCGAGAGGAACATATAATAAATTGAAGATGAAGAAAATCATGCCATGTAGGATCTGGAAGAAAATTGGGGCAAATGCTTATGAGATTGAATTACCCGATGGGATCAGAATTCTTTGATATTCAATGTCTCAAATTTGTACCCATACAAAACTGAGGAAGCATGAACAAGTGATGAACAGTCATAAGTTCAGTGGAAAAAGCAGATGCCATTTGCAGAGAAGCCACAAATGGAAAGCATACTAGATAAAAGAATTGGCAAGAAGACCAGAAGGAAAGAATACTTCGAATATCTGGTCAAATGGAAAGGCCATCCAGTTGAAGATGCCAGCTGGGAGAATGAAGCAGAGATTCAGAAGCATGGACAGACCATGTGAGAGATCATGGACATGAGCCCATCAAAATTTCAAGCGAGGGAGTATGATGCAGGAGCATCGCCAACATCAAGTGAGCCAGCGCAGAAGCAAAAGACAGCTGGACAAGCTAGCGCAAATTTTGAAATTTCCTTGAAGTTGATGCGCAATCTTAAATGAAGTCATTAAGAAGAAGGGTAGTTGTATAATGTAAATGGACCTTGAGCGATTTCTCTCATCCTTAGTAGATAGAAGGCATTTATAGGAGTTAATGTCAGTAGGTAGAATTGAATATTAGATTAGAGAGTTTTAGAAGGAAAGAGGGAAACAGATATAGACACCCTCATTGTGTATTGTAAAATTATGGAAGGTTGGAGCAAGAGCATGCAGAGAGTTGTGTAAGAACACCCATGTACAGATATTTGTATTGATAGAAAGAGGTTGATTCAAATTCATGGTTTTTGGGTTGTTCTCTGTGTATTGATGTTGAATGATATGCTCATGAATGTTTACTTCCTGTTATAAATTTTCTTTATATGTTGTGTATATGGTTTCATGCTTGAGTTTGAAATCTGAGAGAGGAAGATTAATGAGAATGAGTTTCAACTATTTCTCTATCTGAGCAAGATTCCTGCAAGGAGTGCAGTTGAATTATCCGCAAGGAGTGCATCGATAAGGAGTTCAAAGGGTTGTCTCTGAAAGCTCAGGAGAGGTAGCTTTTGTTCTTATTTCCTCAAAGTGCAGCTGGGCACTGGAGCCATGCAAGAAGTGAACAGGCCAAGGAGAGTCCCAGGGTTGTGAACTTGAGTAAAATATCGAAGGACTGTTGTTGCAGGTGTGCGCAAGGTCAAAGAGCGTTTAATACTCCGGGTGTTTGGAGGTTGCCGTAAGGATTGCATGCAAGGATTCTCTTTGAGGCTCGAAGTTGTGAGAAGCTCAGGAGGAGTAAGGCCTTTGAAAACATTGAGGGGCATCAGAAGTTTATAGCACAAGCGGATAAGTCCAGGGAAGAGTCCCTGGTTTCCTTCGTAGAAATCATCAAAGGGAAGAGATCAACGGTCAAGAATCTGTGGAGAGGATTAGCGAAATCCTGTCAGTCGTCAAATATGACAAAGGAGCAAGGAGGTTACAGTAGTGTGTGGAGTTCACTCACAAGAGATTGTGGACCGTTGGATCTTCATATAGATACAAGTCAGTCGTTGGATTGACCAGGAGTTGCGTGAAGTTTAAGCTTCGTGAACGGGAGGAGGAAAGTTCCGACGAGAGGTGTGGCCATCAGAATTTCGGCATTCGTGAAATTAGGAGTCACGAGGACGAGTGATCGGGAATTTTCATAGTGAAAATCCCAGAATCAATCTGAATCATTCATCTTGAAGAGACAGGTGGCGATAATCGAGCACCCGTCAATATTTCGGCGATCGGGGTTTTAAGTTGACAAGGAAATTGTTTCATCGAGGTATTGAAAGTCTCGAAATCCTGAGTTTGAATCAGGGCCATTCTTCTTGAGGGGACACGTGGAGAAGATCTAAGATCTTAGGAAAAGTCCCGAAAGGGAAGACTCCATCGGAGCTTCGGGACTTGGAAAATCGGAAGTTCTGTGGACAAGAGATCGAGAAAATCCATGTTGGAAACCCCATAAAGGATCGGAGACGTCCATCAGTTGGGACATGTGGGTGAGATCGGAAGCCCATCGATATTTCGATCATCGGGACTCACATAAGTGAGTGGTTTGGCTTTGCAGTTGGAGAAACCCGAGGGTCAATCTGAGCCATCCATCCACTTGGGACGCGGGTCAAAAATTCGAGGAAAGTCAGGTATCGACATTTCGTGAGTCCTGGAGACAAGGAGGACTTGCAATTTGGAATCATGAAGTCCGATTTTCCGAAAAGAGGAGAGCTCCCTGTGGGACCCTCCTGACGTCATCTCATCATAACTAGGCATCGGGAAGTTCCATAGTGAAAACCTCGAAGAGGCGAGGACTGTCCATGCTTGAGGACGCGTGGCCAAGATCGAAGCTTTCGAGAAAATTTCCCGAAAGGAAAATACATCAATCGGAAAATCGAGAATCGAGAAATCCGGGATTCCGTGGACAAGAGATTTAATACATTTCGACATTTGAAACCCTGAATCCCAATAAGAGGTATGACTGCAGTCATATAAGAGGGGGTCACGTGGACTAGGGGCATAGCCAGGAGGGGCTAAAGCACAAAGGGAGCGCATCGGGGTATCAGAGATTGGAAATTCGAGGAAGTAAGGGTTTGTGACATCGGGGATTGGAAAACCTCGAAACTCGATTTCTACTTTTCTGTTGCGAACGGAGAAGGGATCGGGCCTAAAGGCTGTAAGGTGCCGAAAAAGACCTGTGGGTCAAATTTAAATAAATATTCCAGGGGAGAATCGAAGGAGCCACTCCGGCTCGAGGTGAACTTTGAACGATCCTTAAGACCGGGAGGTCAGCGTAGAGGCCTTTTGCCAAGGCAAGGGGTGTTGCTGCGTCAGTAAGTATACTCATTATATTGTTATCTCAATATACATTATATTGAAGAAGAACAATTCTAACATCAATGGAGGAAGAACAAGTGATTACTAAATTTTGACATCAACATCAATTGAAAGCAGTTATATAAATACGATAAACATAATATGTAATTTTATACAATGCAACATGGCCTTTTGTATTTATGATATTGTTGTCACTTTAATTTCCCTCACTCGACACATTTAAGTGGTTGTACCCAGAAATATTTCCAATTCATATATAACTCACATAATGTAGCCCACCATATGATTCTATGACTATTTGCACCCTACTAAAGAAATTCAAATGTTACTTTATTATTTTCATTCACGAGAAGGGTAATAAAGTTACTTAGAGATTATTAATAAATGTTCAGAAGGGTAATAAAATTACTTAGAGATTATTAATAAATGTTCTTCTAATAGGGGTGGTCCTAAATTTCGTTTTTCTTTAAAAGCCTGGATCATTGGTTAGTGATATAGACTTTGGAAAATCAAATACATCCCCATGATAAAGAAACATGTTTTCCCCAAATCATATATATACAAATTTGCAAATAAGCATGTTTTCCCCTAATCATATATATACAAATTTGCAAATAATTATTGAGTTCTATTTGATGTTCTAAGTTCTTCCACCTAAAATTTGCATAATTAGTCTCATAGGGTATAGTTATTGATTCTGGTTTCACCGTATGAATCACCATTTTTTGAGTACACAACATACCCTTTAAAAAAAATATCAATTTTAGGGTACCACTTTCCTTCTGTGATTCTACATTCCCTTTTGTTTTACTTTTCTAGACTAGACATTGGTTTTATTCAAATGAATGCATTTTTTATTACACTTTCTTAATATTTAAAATATCAATTTTAGGGTACCACTTTCTTTATGTGATTCTACATTCCCCTTTGTTTTAATTTTATAGACTGGGCGTTGGTTTTCTTCAAATGAATGCAGTTTTTATTACACTTTCTTCATATTTAAAATATTAAGAAAACCCCAAAAAATTATCATATTTTGTATGAGAAAGGAAAAGGAAAATAAAGAATAAAAAGGGCACAAAACACAAAAATTTATTTAGAGTATTGATAGATCAATCGGGTTTCAAAGAAAAATAATGGAGTATTAATTCACCCAAAATATTGACGCCGACACAAACCTTAAGAAAAAGTGTCGATGAACCATCGACACCAAAGAAAAGTTGAGAAATTTTAAATAAAAAGTATGTGTCAAGGATTATGTCGATTGCCAATAAGCCATCAATTGTCGATGGAAATCATTGGTCTTAGGGTCCTAACCCGCACATAGGTAGAACAATAAATTCAGATGTAATAAAGGTCAATATTAATAAGGCCTTG
The DNA here is from genome assembly GCA_000966675.3 of Picea glauca. NCBI lineage: Eukaryota > Viridiplantae > Streptophyta > Pinopsida > Pinales > Pinaceae > Picea > Picea glauca. The sequence continues at coordinate 46,048 of JZKD02S1454685.1, forward strand.
CAATAAAATAGAATAAGTTGAATGTGAGAAGACCTTATAGAAGCGTTCGCTTCTAGAAGGATCTTCCTCTAGATGCTTCTTTTGATAGACATATTTAGTATAAATAAGAGTCGAGGGTATGAGAACCCTAGCTTGGAGATTATTGTAATAGAGCTCTGCTCGACTGGAGGTTTCCCCCTTGAAGAGGCCTGTGAACATTGCTCTTAGAATCAAAGTGCTATTTATGTTGTTATTCTTATATCATTTCAGTGTTATTGTGGTGATTGTTCTGGTTATATTATTGATATTCTGCCATTTCTCTCATTTTTTTTCTATTCTGCATACTTTTATATATGGTATATTACAAGTGGTATCAGAGAACTTTCCTTGGCAGAAATTGTGGGTAAAATTTTTTTCAGGGTAGAGACGTATTACAACATCTTTAAGCCACAAAGATATGTCATTATGCGCATAAACCCATGGTTGAGAGATTCATACATGCAGGAAATACAAGTGGTTCTTAAGCGCACATCTGTTGTCCACCCTTGTAACCCATGTTGGTACCCCTTCGAGTGGTAGCGCATCAAACAACACCTATGTATGGATCAACCTAGATTTCCTGAAGCCCTCTTTAGATAAACTGATCGGTCGCGTAACTGCTATAGTGCTACCGAGAACAACACTCGGGAAAATACTCTATAGTACCTGGGTAGTCGGGTAGTACGACTAAGGATATTGTCTATCCTCCTTAGTTACTTCCCTGAGATATTGGACCGAGTACTATTGTTGGACCCCGCATGTATATCAGAGAGCTATTACACAGGGAAAACCATTTTCTGTAGAACCCTTGAATACCTAACCCTTGGAGACATCAACATAAACAAATCAAAACAAACAAGATCTATTGTCGCGCAATTGTGTTCGGTTTGCCAAGTAACTACACATTTCTTCATGGTTAAGAATTTGGGCATTTCATCACTTCAGTATTCTTCAGACTAGAGTATAACTCAGGTGTAAAAAAAAGTCTGGAAAAATTTTCACCATTATTTGAGACCTATTCCATTGGATTCATCACTTCGCCCTTATCACATTCATACAAATCATTTTTCAGAAAAAAAAAAAAAATTTGACCCCACCTGCCCTTTTTATGTTCTCTCGTCCTCATGGCCCATACCCGTAGCCAAGACTTGGAAGCTCGCTTCAATACCTTGCAATTTAGTCTCATCGAGAACCAACAAGAAGTGAAACAACTTAGTTCCAATGTTGTCGCCATCAATACAACCATGCAAACCTCAATGGAGGAAATCAAACAAGACCTGACCACCTAGCTTGAATCTTTCTTTTCATCACTCTGCACCAAGCTTCATATCCATATAGATAACCCTTCCTCTGACTCACCCCCACATACTGAAGGTGAACACTCCTCTCATTCCCATAACTTTCAACACCATCACTTTCAACGTGACATGGGCCTTCCGCGGGTGGCTGTAACCAAATTTGATGGCTCGGACCCCACTGGTTAGGTAACCCAAATGGAACATTATTTCTCTTTATACGACATTACAGATGACTTGGCCAAACACTAGTATGGTGTTCTCCATCTAGATCAAGAATGTTGGCAATGGTGGCAATGGAGAAAAACTTCCCGTCAAGGGTATATTACTTGGACACACATTGTAGCAAAGATGTATGAACACTTTGATACTGACACCAACCATTTGGGTCATTTGACAAAGTTGAAACATTCAGGAATAGTGGAAGACTTTATAGTTGCCTTTGAGCACCTGGCTTTTCAGACAGAGGGCAAGTCTGATGCCTTTTTTCGAGAGTGTTTTATCAGTGGCCTCAAGGATGAGATTTGGGCCCATGTCCTCATGGATCGACCTTAGAGTTGGGTGGAGGCTACTAAAAGAGCTAAAGAAGCACAATAGGTTGTATCTTCTCAAAACCGAAAACTCTCCTTTATCCCTCGCCCTAAACCAGTAAATCCCACTACTCCCTCCACTCCACTAAAGATCCAAAAATTGACCAGGGCTGAAATGGTTGAGCGCCAACTCAAAGGCCTTTGTTATAATTGTGATGACAAATATTTCACGAGACACAAGTGTAAGGAACAAAATCTTTTTATGGCCATCTCTGAGGATATTTTAGAAGAGGATGTTGAAAATCCCCTTGTGTTTGAATCACCTAAAACCACTAACATAACCCCTCCCTCAGACCCTCCCGAAGTAGAACCGGTCATTTCCCTCAATTCTCTCACTGGCTTCTCTGCTCCCCAAACCCTCAAGCTAATCGGTTACATCAAGCATCGGAAGGTCATCATTATGGTTGATAGTGGAAGCACCCATAATTTTATTCATCGCCACATTTCCCAAGAAACTCATTGCTACATCCATGCCGTCAATAATTTCAAAATCATGTTTTCCAATGGTGGCTCCATGAAATCTGGAGGGCGTTGTGAAAATGTGCATCTCCAAATTGGTGACTACGACCTAAAATCTCATATGTTTACTATCGACATGGGTGGTTGTGACATTGTATTGGGTGCAGACTGGCTAAGGACTTTGTGTCCCATTCTCATGTATTTTAAGAAATTATCCATGCAATTTGACTAGGAGGGCCACCAATATAAGTTCCAAGGCATAATTGTTGGCTCACCTGAGATCATTAGTTCCCATCGCATGGAAAAGATGCTCAAAAAAGGTTATTCTAGTGTTATTGCCCAACTCCATGCCATACAAGCAACATAGACACCCTCGGTGCCGCAAGACCTCCAAGCCATCCTTTGTAAGCATCAAGTGGTCTTTTCCACTCCCCAGGGACTCCATCCTTCCCGTGGTGTTCATGATCATTCCATTCCCCTTGTACCTGGAAGCCTTCCTCCCAATATCTGTCACCCCTTTTCCCAAAAAAATGAAATTGAGAAAATGGTCCATGAACTTCTTAATGCATGTGTTATCCACCCTAGTACAAGCCCCTACTCTTCTCTTGTGGTCATGGTCCTGAAGAAAGAAGGTTCTTGGTGAATGTGTCCTGACTTCCGTGCCCTCAACAAACTTACCATTAAAGACAAATTTCCCATGCCTATCATTGATGGCCTCCTGGATGAATTGAGTGGTGTCCAATTATTTACTAAACTTGATCTTCATTTGGGATACCACCAGATACGTATGAAAGAGGAAAGCATTCCAAGATTGCCTTTAGAACTCATGAGGGCCACTATGAGTTTTTGGTCATGCCCTTTGGCCTGTGTAATGCCCCCTCCACCTTGCAAAGCCTCATGAATCATGTCTTCCATCCTTTTCTCCATCATTTTGTCTTATTTTTCTTTGATGATATCCTCATCTATAGCAAAACCTGGAAATACCATCTTGCTCATGTGGATCGAGTTATCCATCTACTCTCTCAGCACCAACTTTTCCTGAAACAGTCTAAATGTGCTTTTGGCACCTCAGAAGTAGAATACTTGGGTCATCTGATTGGAAAGGATGGCGTTAGGGTGGATTCAAAAATGATTGAAGCTATGCAAGACTGGCCTCACCCAAAGAATCTCAAAATATTGCATGGATTTTTGGGCTTAATAGGTAATTATCACAAGTTTGTTAAGAATTATGGAAATATTGCAACACCTCTCACTGCTCTCCTAAAAAAGAACTCTTTCACTTGGACTCCAGCTACTGCTCAAGCTTTTCAAACCTTGAAGATGGCCATGTGCACCACTCCAGTCCTGGCCCTTCTTGATTTCACAAAGACCTTTGTCTTGGAATGTGATGCCTCAGGGAAAGGAATTGGTGTTGTCCTTATGCAAGAGGGTCAGCCTTTGGCCTTTACTAGCAAGCAACTATCTAAAATAAATCTGGGTAAATCAATCTATAAAAAGAAAATGTTGGCTATTCACATGTCGTTGATCTGTGGCGCCCTTATCTATTGGGGCAACATTTCCAAATTAAGCCAGACCATCAAAGCCTCAAGTATTTTCTGGAACAACTCATTTCCTCCCAAGAGAAACAAAAATGGGTGACTAAGCTCTTTGGATATGAATATGAGATCATTTACAAGAAAGGAAAAGAAAATGTGGTGGCGGATGCACTTTCCCAAAAATATGAAGATGAAGGATCCCTTTTTTCTCTTTCCTTCATTATACCAGATTGGCTCCAATCCATTCGCCAGGAATGGCTACAAGATCCCAAAAGTTCGCATCTGATCCAACAATTGCAGTCCAATGCTCCAACTTCCCTAGGGTACTCTTGGCTCCATGATGAGCTTCAATACAAAGTTTGTTTGTATTTAAGTAAACAATCAAAGCTTAAATCCATGGTACTTTCTAAGCTTCATGCTACACCCACAGCGGGGCACTTCGGGTTCACCAAAACCTATGACAGGGTCAAATGTTCTTTTCTCTAGGATGGTATGAAACAGGACATTCATAATTTTTTCATTGAATGTGATGTGTGCCAATGCAACAAGGGAGAAACAGTCAAATCTCTGGGCACACTACAACTACTTCCGATTCCACCTACTATTTGGAAGGATATCTCTATGGATTTTATTACAGGCTTACCCAAATCGGGAAATAAATCAATCATCATGGTGGTTGTTGATAGCCTTTCTAAGTATGCTCATTTCTACGCTCTTCAACACCCGTTTACAACATCCATGGTGGCTCAAATTTTCATGGATCAGGTCTTCAAGCTTCATGGCATGCCGCACTCTATTGTTTCTGATCACGACCCAACTTTCACAAGCAATTTTTGGCAAGAACTATTCAAGATACAAGGCACCCAATTGCATCTCAGCACAACTTATCATCCCCATACTGATGGTCAAATGTAAGTTGTCAATAAGTGTTTGGAAACATATTTGAGGTGTTTTTCCTTGGAAAAGCAAAATCAATGGGCTCAATGGTTACCCCTAGCTGAATGGTGGTACAACACTTCATACCATACAACTATACGCATGACTCCTTTTGAACGTTATATGGATAGAAGCCACCTTCATTTTTCTCATACTTACCTGGTGTCTCGAAGGTCCAGGCGGTTGACCAAACACTTACAATTAGAGAGGCTATTCTTTGTACCCTCAAAGATAATTTGGTCATGGCACAAAATTGCATGAAGCAACAAGCAGATCAAGGTCGCTCTGAACGTCAATTTACAGAAGGGGATCAGGTGTTTCTTCAATTGCAACCTTGCAAACAAACTTCCCTCAAGGTCAAGCATTTTCAGAAGCTAGCGCCCAAATTTTATAATCCTTATAACATTCTCAAGCATGTGGGACAAGTAGCCTATAAGTTAGCTTTGCCCAATCATTCGAAGCTACATCATGTTTTTCATGTTTCATGCTTAAAGAAGGTGATTGGAACTAAGTGCCAAATTCAAACCAACCTTCCCGAGTTAGTCGAAGAAGGATCCATTTGGCTACAACCACAAGTGGTTTTGGACCAGCGTGAACGTCACCTGTGTTAGAGAACCATCAAGGAAGTATTAGTCCAGTGGAAATATACAACTCCAGAAGATGCCACTTGGGAACTAACTACCATTCTGCAGCAATTTCCACATCTCAATCCTTGAGGACAAGGTTGTTTTTAAGGGGGAGGACATGTTAGGGTCCTAACCTGCACATAGGTAGAAAAATATATGCGGATGTAATAAAGGTCAATTTTAATAAGGCCTTGCAATAAAATAGAATAAGTCGAATGTAATAAGACCTAATAGAAGCTTTCTCTTCTAGAAGGATCTTCTTCTAGATGCTTCTTTTGATAGACATATTTAGTATAAATAGGAGTCGAGGGTATGAGAACCCTAGCTTGGATATTATTGTAATAGAGCTCTACTTGACTGGAGGTTGCCCCCTCGAAGAGACCTATGAACATTTCTCTCAGAATCAAAGTGTTATTTTTGTTGTTATTCTTATATCATTTTAGTGTTATTGTGGTGATTGTTCTGGTTATATTACTGTTATTCTGCCATTTCTAGCATTTTATTTATGTTCTGCATACTTTTTATATCTGGTATATTACAATTAGAACCTTAAATTAATAAGATGAAAGATTATGTTGATTTCCAATAAGCCACCAAGCATTGACGAAACTATTATGAGTTTGAAAGACAAAATATTAACCTTTTTCTCCGATGTCGATGAACCATTTAACAAGAAAAACCTTACCAAGTTACAAAGGCATAGCCTAGCCATCTAATCATGACCAAGGATGAATCATAATCATTGATCCTTTTGCATGAATTTTGTTTTCATCGACAATCATACAGGTCCACGCCACATTTTGTACAATGCCACATCACACGTGATGTCATATTCTGTATAGACAAACCTTTGGAGATTTTTCTAAGGGAAGAAGGTCCTAATAGATTTTTGGTGTTTTATGTTTATCATTGATGCTGATGAATATGACAGAGCACATCGATGGTCAAATCAGGGATCAATAAGGTCTTAAAACATTATTTCCAATGCTCCGATAGAATCTTTGAAGGAATATTATTTTCGTAGGTTTACTATAGACAATTTCAAAGTGTTTCTCTCTGTAGTGTCCCGTATAGCTAGTATAGTTTTGTGACACCCGAGGAGGGTGATTGTTGATGAATTATGTATGCCAGAATTATATGTTATGGACTTGGTTGGGTCACTTGAATTGTTAACACACACACACACACACATATTCACATTTTGTATACATAATTGCATCTATGATTACATAGGTTTATATATTTGATATGATCCTGATCATTGTTGTAACATCCCCAGACACCTAGGTTGGGCCACATCACATAATCTCAAATTTTGTCACTTTGATACCATAATGTAACATCCCCGTTACCAAACTATTTTGATACCATAATGTAACATTACCCAACTTACTAGTGAACAATGCTATTCCAAAATCTAATGTGTAGATTCTACTATAAACACTAGTTTGCGCAATATCACTTGAAGTAATGTGCTCAACCTTGATTTGAGTCGCACCACACTAACTTTCTCCTTTTTACACAACTTAAAAAAGTGGAAGTAACTCAATACAATTGTGCACATAAGCATATTGAACACGCAACACTATTGTTCACGCAACCAGTCTGGCATCACATGCCAATTCTGTTCTCCTTGTGCACACAGACTACCTTCTTGTGCACACAAGAGAACCCAGCCTCTTGTGCACACAGAGTATTTCTTTGTGCACACAGCCATCCAAAACTTGCCTCAGAGACTCATGACCATTATCATAAGATTAACTTAACAGGAAGAAAACAAAAAATAATTGTCATACTCATGCACGACTACAAATATTGAATATCAACACCACACTTACATGTGAAAGCAACATTAAAGATAATAACAACAATTACTTATATGAAACGACATGCAAGAGTTAAACCCATAATAAAAATAGATAATTAAGCACACAGTAAATGAGACAAACACATAAAGGACACTTATCTTTTATGAATAGTCACCAACTGCACGGAGAAATCAAATGTTCCTCCCAACCATAGACTTTGTTGCTCATATACTTTTAGCAGCAGGTCACCTTCAAGATAGGGCTTAAATCCACCAGGGAAAAAGGGTTCCTAATGTTAGGATAAGGTATGATACTCAACAAAATTTCTCAGTACAAGGTGTCACTACTGCAACTAGTCTACAGTCTCTTATTCCCCACACACTTGTTACACTCAAGGAAGTGTGCCCCTTCTCTACTCAACAATCCCTCGACTGCACCACTCCCTTTCCAGGTTTCCAGCAACAGGCCAGACAGGAAGTCTCAGAGCCCTGCATCTAATGCTTAGCGCACCAGGCAACAATTCCCAGCAAAAATGTCACCTGGAGAGAATGCTCACGAGTCTAATAACCCACCTCTTCAACATCAAATCTCTCACCTAGAAAGAATGATCATAGACCTGAAAACCCACCTCTTCCACAACGAAACTCTAATTTCCATATAGAAAAAATCCCTTACAATCTCTTCTTTGCAGATAAGGTAATAGTCATATATTCCAGATGGTCTGAGCCCTTTTGGACATGAGAAAATGAATGAAAATTCCCCAAAAGAATGAGTTCCCCCATGAAATGAACTAAGGCCAATAATATATATTACATGCCTGAAAATCAACACTTGTTGACTCATTCCCATCCTCGAGAACTTAGGATAAAATAATTATCCATAACATACATTTTTCCCTAAATATTAATAAAATATTCCCTAAGACTTAAGTCCCCCCCCCCCCCCCTCCTTTCCCTTTTTTCCGGTGGAGTTAGCCCCCTGTCTCTTTTTTCCTAATATGTCTATGTGCGACGATGAGATATTATTAATAACTTGATTATAATTACACTTACAAGGATAGATGCAATGGCCTATTTGCGTCTCGGCTCACCAGCCTCTTAACCACACAAGCTCTCCGACCGGAGAGCCTGTGTGTGTGTGTGTGTGTGTGTGTGTGTGTGTGTGTGTGTGTGTGTGTACATATATAAATCGATGCACACTTCTAGGTAAACCTTGCACACTTACCTGGGTGTGCACAACACTATGGAATGTGTGCACCCTTCCCTTGATGCACAATCCTGCACACTTACTTAGGTATGTGAAACACTATTAAATGTGTGCACTCTTTTCTTTGATAAAAAATCCCCACGTACTACTCAGGTGTGCGTAGAACCAAAACTTGGTTTCAACGACTCACCAACCTATATGTACAATTGCAAAGGGTTTGGATTATGGACATTACAATTGTTGTGTGGAACAGATAGTTGATTATGATCATGATCATTGTTGTGTGGAACAGATAATTGATTATGATTTTGATCATTGTTGTGTGGAATAAATAGTTGATTATGATCTTGATCATTGATGTGTGGAACATATAGTTGATTATGATCTTGATCATTGATGTGTGGAACATATAGTTGATTATGATCTTGATCATTGTTGTGTGGAACAAATAGTTAGTTATGTTCTTGATCATTGTTGTGCGGAACAAGTGGTTGATTATGATATTGATCATTGCTTTGTGGAAAAAATAGTTGATTATGATCCATCTCATGAAACATTATTTTCATGATTATGTATGCTTAGCCTTGTTATGAGTAAGATATGGCAAGGAACTTGGTTACTTGTCGACATGGATGCTCGGATCTACCCAGATCGAAAATGAATGTGGAAGTCATGTACACATATAAGTAAAATGTGATTAAATTAATTCATTATGAATTTTAAATTGATTATCTTAATCTATATAATTATGATATGTGAAGGTCTGGGGAAACAAAACCTTGCCAACAAGATCATCAAATGGGTATGAGCTCACAACCAGTACTTTGAGGGAAACATGGAGTTTCAGGAAGAATAGATGAGAAGCCATGGAATTTATGGAAATGAATCCTAAATCCAAGGAAGAATAAGACGTGGAGTCTTGGATATATTAAAAACATATTAGGGCACGAAGTCCTAAATATTTGGAAGACTAGGACATGGAGTCTTGGATTTGTGGAATAGATTAGGGCGCAGAGTCCTAAATCTACTAGGGTGTGGAGTCCTAGGTACAAGGAAAGGACATGGAGTCCTAATAAGTATAGAGAGGCGTGCCATAGGGGTGCATAATCCCTATTCTCCAGCAGAAAATTACCACTTAGGGGCATAAATCAAACAAGTAAACCAACCTAGGTTAAACCTTGGATTAATTTAATTCCAAATTTACCCACTTTTGAGGGGCTTTTAAATTTAATATTTTTTTAATAAAAAGGTGAAATTATTAATTTAAAAATAAACAATAATAACAATAATATAAAAGTGACACATGGGGATGATGAATATTAGGTTAATTATATATTTAGTTAAAAAGAGAAAAAGAGTGGGAATGCCACCTCAAGGGGGGTGACAAATAATACAAAATATTCCAATTTTAAAAAAGGAATAAAATAACTAATTTTGCATGAGAGGGTGAGGTGTCACCTCTCTCAAGGCATATAAATACAAAAGGACACTCATGGAATGAGGGGGGGAACCTAGGGAAGTAATGAGATGTTACCAAAATAATTCTGGAAACTCTAAATTAGATATCTAGGTTATTTTGGCCTCATTGAGTAGGTTTGAGTGGTGTTGAAGGAAGAGTGGATTATATTATTACTTGATCATTCTTCCTTAATTTTCCTATTATCTCTCTATTTTTGCATATAGTTACTATTTGTGAGATTTTACAACTTGGGGGTTCCAAGGGAGAAGGTCTCGAAGTTCTCTCTGGATAAGGTTGGGTGGTGAGTTGGCTGGTATATTATGTTGGCAAGTGGAGCATGTTAACGGGCGAAATTGACCGCTCGTCAACTAGAGGAGTGAATCTGGTCCGGGGTTGTCTACTTAACCCAAGCCGTTTGGATTAATCCACTCTGACGGGTTTAGCGGCTCCGTTGGCCGATCTAAGCCTTATGAAAGTGAAAAAACAAAACTAAACTAACTTAATGAAAAACAACTGCTGAAAACTATATACAAATCTAAAATATATTCACAGTTTACTAACTAAAATAGTAGTTCTACTTATTATATGTACAGTTTATCGATATGATTATATCTCTAATATATGTATAATATTCACAAAATGCAAATTTTGATCTAAACCTGCGAAAATCAAATATAGATTGATTTATGACAGCGAAGCTATCATTCAGTGTTTTTGATTTTTTATAACTTTTATAAATGAGAAATGAAATGGTAGTTGTCTAGTTGAGAAACAAAAATAACGAATGATACAATGTATTTAGACTATAGGAAATTCTTATATTAATTAAACTAATAAAATGAAACTAGCAAACTAACCTGTAATCGCATCTCCTATTCGTCCTGTGCATAACATCTAATTTTGTTGTTTGATGAGGCCAACCCACACCAGATCTTACCAATGCCTCTCGTAAACGCAAAGAAGTAATGATTGAGTGCTAATGATAGAACATGCAAGAGATGTGGTAACGACAATTTTATAATTTGACAATTGATCGCATTAAGATAAATCTGGCTGCAAAAATTTGCATATAACTACTCATTGAATAAAGAAGATTAACCTTCTTATCATCAAATTTGAACAGGGTAATTTTTGTATATAAAATGAGAGACATAAAACATGGACATCATATAAATTCCATCACATCAATATGTAATAAACCATGATATCTAAAGTAGTCATAATTTAATCACAAATCAAAATGACCAAAACTTGAACAAAAATACGATATATCGAAGCTAAAGCTATACCAATATCAACTTCCATTCAAGCCTGTCAATCATAAATCCATAGTTTATGCTCCCAGGCAGCGACGATTCTTAGTTTACAAACAATACATTTATATAGGCTACAGGATCAAAATGTTTCCTGTGGATATCACCAAATTTGTTCCAACAATTGTGGGGGATGCAACCTCCCAGATTCTACTTAACAGCCTATTCTAAAACAACATAAAGAAATAGCATGCTGAGAGATGCCACCAATGGTTCAAATCTTCTTTAGAAATCGTATGTACCTGAAAACACATAAAAATGAAATATTTCAGGTTGCATTTTTGGTTATAAAAATAGGAAATTCAAATTTTAGTAACTAGCTACAGAATCTCACAATTCTGTAGCTAGTTATAATTATAACTAGAATTGTGTTTTATTGAATCAATCAAAACAGACTAGATGTAATCTATGCAAACAAATCATGTATTCTAATTAAGAAAAAGGAAAATCATCCTAAATTTATTTTTAAACATTCATACCTGAGATTAAGGGATTCGTCCTAATCAAGCAATTTTCGAATTCACAATGGCAGTGGCTGCTTCCACGTTCTTAAAAACAACAGACCCTATGGTTTTATAACTTGCTAACAGACTGCTTGAAAATCCTTTGGATTTATCAAGGGTTCACAGAAGGCTGAGGCACAAGGCTGGATGGGTGAGAGGGGTTTTGAGGCACAAGCTTGGAGAGGTAATAAGCGTTTCAACAATTGCAAACAGACCAAAACGCACCTTTCAACCACAGAGAGAATCTGAGATTTGACCTCTAAAGGATGAGATATATCTCTGTAATAACCCAATTTATGGGGAAACCGCCCATGATGAAGGTAAAAGGGCTCATTTCGGTTCTGGGTTTTCAAGGGTTTGATCTAATTCAAAACCATTTGCTCAGAATTGCTCACCCAAAAACATGTCTCTGGGAGGAAATTACGGGGTCAAATTTAAGAAGTCTTCAATTACTTCCAACTGCACAGACCTATTTTTGCTCTGCAACCGTCAACGTGAATTCTTGAGCAACTGTTAAATAAAAACCCTTGAACTTTTCAATAAACACACACTAGCCATTCCTTTCTAAGTCATCTCTGGCATTGTCAAATGATAACAATGTCTGGACATTGTTGGGCTCAATTCTCACCACAGGGGCCATGTCTAACAACACCAAATCGATAGGGTATTCAGCGATAGGGTTTGACAAAACAAGCACAGAGCCATTGCCCTAAGCTTCCCCAACAAAATGCGAAAAGATCTCGAAATGGTAGGGAGGAGCGTTAATGTTGTGCGTGTGAGGAAAAATCGTATAGATCGAGGCTATGCAAACACATCATACCACGTTGTACTTGGAATGACACCTCGGTGTAATGGTACACATAAAAATCATAACAATTGAAAACCATCATATGCATATCCACGATTCGATCAAAAAAATAAATCAATATATCAAATAAACAATTGAATCAAAGATTTTATAAATTAAAACCCCATTAACATTAGTTGAATGCTAAATGGGTGGTGGTTTAATACACATGTAACCAAGGTGTGTTCGAGACCAAGGGGTTATAACCTGAAAACAACCATGCTCATAACAAAATAAGACAAATAGACGATAAACCATATGAACATTAACCCTTTGATGAAATCAAACATGAATTCTAGCTATGAGTTTTCATACTTGCAGTTATGAAAATTAAATCGAAAAGAAGGTACATAGAAAGTGATGGATAATGGTGTCGTTTAAATGAGAAAGGTTGCGACTAGTAATGAGAAATTAAAAACCCTGTGTAGGCAGCTTATAAAAATAGAGATTAATATGGCTGCCAACAATGGCAACACACTGGTAGAAGCAGTTATCTATGCCAAACGAACAAGTCCAGATTAGGATAATCAGAAAAAATTCAACTCAAAAACAACCAAGAAACTGTTTGAACATCATTATCAATCATAAAACATTCCATTTTCAGATTGCTTGTTATTTTAAAAGACGAAAATTGATGACAATCTTGACAGAAGAGAGTCACGATGTTAAGGTTAAAATCTCCAATATTGTTGACAAAGCCGTTGCTGCCAGCAGGAGTCCATAGCCTCGACAGGGATGCCATTTAACCCACTCCAATATTTGTATCCTACCAAGAAGTTCCAGATCAAAACGAAAGACATTTAAGGTCAAAAGATTTCATATCTGATAATTTTCGTATACCTGACATTGCTTCACTGCCAGCGGGCCTGTTCAGTACCCTAGTGAAGTTATCTTGGTGTCATGCATGTATTTACCCGCTGTCAGCAGACCTGTTCAGTATCCCGATGGGTTTACAAGAACTTCCCACAACTCTCTGTAGATTTATTTAGTTTTAAAGATACTTAATCGAGCGGGGTGACGCTGAAAATCCTGATATTTTAGACATATTTTAATAAATTATAGACCTTGAGAGAATTTGTTAACTGTCCTTCATTAAGATCTAGAGATAGTTTGTTTATAAACTGACCTTCGAAGGCGGGGAGACATCTCTGAGTTGTTCTCTTAAGGAATAGGGACAGCGTAAGAAGAAATTTTTATGGATGATCGTGAAAAGCTTTAGTTACAGATTGAAATCAAGAAACATTTTTCAAACAACAAGCTTTCTTTAACATGGCTGCAAACTTTAGAAAAATATCATAATTGATGTTTTAACAATCTTCCGTAGTCATTTCAGGGGAAATTTTTCTGTTCTCTTCGTCTTAGCTAGCCCATGATGCAGACATGTGTGTTTCAAAAAGAAAGACTGATAAGGAAAATCAAAACCAACCAGCAAAGAAAAATTGGAAAACAAAGAAATCCAAACAAAAAAATATGTACAGAAGGTGTATCTAAAAACATCATGCAAAAAATCCCTTGGGAGACTGAAAGAAAGTAGAAAAATCTTGTTTGATGTGAAAGCAGTCCTACTCGTGGTACCTTGGGTCAGGGTTGATTCAGATTTATTTATCTCTTTACTTTCCATTTAATATTTTCATGACGATATTGCATTTTTTAAAATAAATGTTCAACTAAAAGCAAAGAGAAAAGGATCAAGGGGACGTCCCTGACAGCAGTCATATTATGGTTCTCGTGGTGTGCCCACTTGCGTTCATGACTGCATTATTATAAAGAGAAATAGTGAGAAATAAAATTGAAAGAAAACCTATTCCTAAACCTACCCTAACTATTAAACAAATCAAGATACTATGTGAAGATGCTTCCAATGTAGCCATCGGAGTAACTCCAATCCTGCAACGGAAACAAAATCAAACATTATTAATAAGAATGGTAATATATCAACAAATGACAGAAACATATCACACTTACCT
>JZKD02S1454685.1:66800-90792 GCA_000966675.3 Picea glauca
TATGTAGATGGTTGATGTTATTTCAAGAATTTTATTTTGAAGTAGCAATGAAACATGGAATATTGAATGCAAGGACAAATCATCTATCCAGGATAACTAATGGAGAGGAACCAAGTAGATTGGAGGAAAATTTTCCTGATGCACAACTCTTTTTAGTACAGATTGTTGATGAATATTTTTATGATATCATTGAATTTTTGAGCACATGATTTTCCCCAATGGAATACAATATTGCGCGGAAGAAGAATTTGGTGGTTAGAGTTGCAGATTACCAACTTATTGCAGGACACCTTGTATAAACTAGGTCCAGATAATGTTTTAAGGAAATGTGTCATGGAACATGAACACCCTATCATCTTGGCAGAATAACATGAAGAAATAGCTAGAGGACACTATGCAGGAAAATCCATTGCGCAAAAAATACTACGAGAAGGACTATGGTGGCCAATTGTTTCTAAATATGCAAAGGAATATTTCCAAACTTGTGATGTCTGTCACAGGGTAGGAAAGCCATCTAGGAGGGATGAGATGCCCCTAAAACCTCAAGTAACCCTTAAAGTGTTTGAAAAATGAGCAATAGACTTTGTAGGACCAATCAACCCACCAGCTAGAAGATCAAGAGAAAGTTACATCTTTACAATGACAAAATATCTAACCAGATGGGTTGAAGCTACAACAGTAAAAGATTGCAGCGCACTTTCTGTTTGAATAAGTAATTACAAGATTTGAATGCCCTAGAATTATGATGAGTGGTCAGGGAACTCATTTTCTCAATAATACCATTCAAGCAATGACTGAAGAATTTTAAATACACCATCAAAAGAGCACTCCATACCATCCTCGGGCTAATGGAACAGTGGAAGAATTTAATAAAATATTGGAGAATTCCCTAACTAAAATTTGCAACGTAAACATGGATGATTGGAATCTAAAGATACCAGTAGTATTATGGACGTATAGAACCACATGCAAGAAATTTACAGGGAAACCACCTTTCATATTGGTGTATGGTCAGGAAGTAGTAGTCCCTTTAGAATATTTGATACTTAGTCTGCACATTGCAGCCATTAAAAATATGACAAAAAGAGGTGCAGTACAAGAAACATTGTCTCAACTCATGGAACTAGAAGAGGACGGGATTATGGATGGTTTCCAATAGGAAGTACATAAAGAAAAATTCAAAGCTTGGCATGATAGACACATTAAAAAGAAAAACTTTAAGGAAGAATATATGGTTCTTATCTATGACAGCAAATAATTACAGCATCCAGGAAAATTCAAGATGCATTAGCTAGGGCCATATGAGATCAAATCTATCACAGATGGAGGTGTTGTGCAGTTGCAGGATCTAGAAGGCAAGGAGATTCAAGGATTGGTTAATGGAAGTCAACTAAAACTATATAGGTACAATCGACCTAGTAACCCTTAGTAGATGCAGTGCAAAAAATCACAATTTTACATAGTGTATATAGTAGGAGCTGGAAAAACAAAATTGGAAAAATAAGAAAAATACAAAAATATGCAGTAGATGGATAAGTGTTAAACATGCAGTTAGACAATACAACACGCAACATAGAGTAATTGGTATGAAATAAATTGAATACACTGTGTGCTATAAAAATGTGTCCAGACAGAAAAAGCAACACGTCGACACAGAAAACAACTAGAAAAAGAAAAAGCGGTGATCGGAAAATTGTGGCACAATAGGGCATTTATGGCACAACCTATAAAAGAAGAATACGCAAATGGAAAAGACTCATTGTGAATTTTTTCAAGCTAGAACCAAGGAAGAGAACTTAGTGTGAGAAGGTTATTCTGAGTTGTTCACTTATGATTCAAAGCAACCCTTCCAAATTTATCAAAATGGCATCCCCGAAGCTTAGAGATCCCAGCTAATTCACAAGGAAAACATGAAGTGTCGCAAGGACAACACAAAACATAACAACTAATGGAGAAAACCCAAACCAGCATGAAGGAGTGGTGTATGTTAACGTCATTCCATCCCTAGTAATTGAATGAGTTAGCTCGACTATCGTAGAAGAGAAGGACCAACAAAACCCGACAGCAGAATAAATGGACATCGACTCGCAAAGCAAACTGAAAAACCCTAACACAGATAAAAACCACACACAACAAACTAGGTTAGGAGCAACACAACCACATGAATAGTTGAATGAGGAATATGATGAACAGACAAAATATGATGAGCCCATGAAATAGGCAGAAGAAGTGCAACACCTTGCAGTAGATCAAGTGAAATAGTCGAAGGAACAAGTACAGGTTGAAGACATTGCAAACCAATAGAAATCAGACACTGAAGAAGAAAAAGAAAATGACGAAGAGAACCAAGTGGAAATAACAGGGTCATCAATAGGGAAAAAGAAGACAAGGGAAAAACCTGCAATACTAAGAACATTGAGCAAGCAGAAGGAACTCACATTGTCACTACGATAGATACATGAAGGAGTTAAAATACTTGATGACATGTTAGGATTTGTTAATAAGCTTAAATATGTTGACCATGATTTTTCAGACATAGGGAAGTTTCCTGAGTTCACACAACAATTTTACATGGAAAGTAAAGGAGAAGGCCCATCAGGAGATCCCATACCGGAGCAAAAACAATGGATTGCAGGGCTATACAACACAAGAATTATGAACCTATTGGAGATTCCCCACTTTGGGAGAGGAAAGGACGTGAATGCATGTTTCAAATAGTTACTAGCATGGGTACATGGAGGCATATTGTGGATGGACATACCTGTATCCATAGATGTAGACCTAATTTCTAAAATCATAGGATTACCTATAGATGGAGCAAAACCAGAGCAGTACTTAGATGACAAAAAAAAGAAAAAACCATAGAAGATGAGATAAATAATAAATATGGGACTGACAGAGGATCCATGGGAATGATTATTAAACAAATAAATGAACCAACAACTAGGTTTGTGACAAAACTGATGCAATTCAAACTCGAGAAAATATCGCAAAGAGGAATCCTCTGCAGATGTAATAACAACAGTCACACAGTGTGCAAAGGGAAGTCTACTTAGTTGGGATCCATATATAGTAAACTTGTTTTTGGATGATTGTAAGGATGCATAGGACCTCTTTTTAGAATTTCATTATCCATGGCTAATCATATTGATAGAACTGGTTGGATGGGGAGAACCAAAGTACAATGGATTTTACCATAGGCCAGGGAAATGTCACGCGGAAAAATACATAACCTTATGGTATACTTCAGATACAAAGAAATGGAAGGTGAATGCTAGAATTTTTTCCATGTACTATGATGACATGCAAGAGAATTTGGAAAACACATGGAGAATACCACCAGAAGTTGTGAGAGAGAATCAAGGAATAGCCAATTTTCAAGCTTCAAGGAATAATATATGGATCCATGCTAAGAAGGATCTTAAAAAGGAATGGTTGCAATTGAGATATTGTGTCACAGGGGAAGAAAAAAATAGTGGGCTATGAAGGATTGGCTGGAAGAGTGGAAGGTGTCAGTAACCTCAAAGAAAGTACCAAAATATAAACAACAAGTAGAGACTGGACCTTTAAAACAGTTAACCAACCCAGCAAAAAAAACAAGGAAAGCGACAGAGCGCATAAAAGAAGTAGGGGGTAGCACAACAACTAAAAATACAAAGAAAAAAAACACTATACCAAAGGCTTCAACTCAAGAAAAGGAGCACGCATAAGAAATAAATGGAGGAAGAAATAAATGGAGGAACGTAGACTGATACCAATATTCCTATGCAAGATGAAATAGGAGGTGGAAATTTGTCATATGTGGATATGCCAACTCAAACCATGCAGATAGAGACACTGCCAAGGAAAAGAATAGTGTTGCAGACATCAGGACAACACAAGAAAATGAAGGCACAAAAGGACATTCCTCAGCTTACACTTACAGAGGACGATGCAGAATTAGTATCAGAAAAGTTTCTAGATCGCACAACGAAAGACTTGTATGATGTTGAGAAGAAAAGGGAGGAAATACTGAAGAAATTGATAGAGGTCAAATATGCATTGGAATAGTTGCATATTACTACAACACATCAAAACGAACATGCACAACAACAACAAACCTCTCAGGAAATAATACTTTCAGAATAGGAGACAATGTATACCATAGTTATGGGGAGTGAAATTTTTTGTATCACCTAGGGGATGTTGCAAGTAGATGAAGCTACAGTGCAGAGGCCACTGAAGGATATAGATCATATGGACTTGGCACTGCCCAAGATTCCAACTAAAGTGTTGTGCAAACTACAGATAAGTGTCACGCAGGAAATCCAGTCAAGGGCCCATGCAGATGCCAAAAGATTGGAGTTGGCCAAGGAAGTAAATAATAAACCAGAGATAACTCTTAACCAAGTGATGTTTGAGAGGGATGAAACAAAGAAGCACAATGGAAGAATAGAGGAACAAGTTGAAGAAGTATTTAAAACCATTTCTGATAGCACACAAGGAGGGAATATACCCACAGAGGGTAAAATTGAGAAAATAACACCAGTTATGGAGACTTACAGAATCCAAATTACAGAGTTCACAGAACTCTTAGTACCTAGTACTCTACTAGAAGTAATAATACAAAGAGAGAAGGAGGTTACAGATCATACAGAAAGCATTTCACTCATAATCTAGGAAATATAAAAGCTTTACAATAAGATTGCGCAGTTATGGACAAACCTTCAGGATAATGGGAAACTTCAGGAGTTGGACCAAAAAGAAGAAGGGATAAGTATTGCGATGCAAGAATTGAAGAAGAAGAAGAAAAATATGACAATACCCGACAGACTAAAAAGTGCACAAGAGATGAAGAATTTACTGGTAGAGTTTAAGTCCATAAAAGTAGATAAGCAGTCAAGGCAGGATCAGTTAGAACCATTACAAGAAGGAGCAGAATAGATGCTCACTTATATTGACACATTAAAGGGACAAATTGAACAAGTGGGCTTGGAGAGTGGGAAACTATTGAAGGAACACATTACTGAGCAGACTATGGAGATTATAGCAGAAAAGAACGCGCAGATAAAATTCCAAGTTGAAGAAATTACAAACATGTTTCAAGTGATCGAGAAGTTAGTACAGGAAGTACAGACTACCTGAGTGGATCGAGATGAGCCACAGGTGAGTGTTGGGGGTATGTTGGCACAAGCCATTGTAGAACAAAATTTGAGGAAATATTGATAAAAATAGGGATGAAAAGAGAAGATTATGGAAAGGCGCAATAAATAATGAAGGTAGTTAGGTAATGGACCAAAGAAGGAGCACACGCTAGAAAACATGGAAAAGCAGTGTTAGGAAACCAATAAATTCAAAGAAAGAAAGAAATATGTGGATCAATGAGGAAAGAAGTTGGATTTTGGACCAGCCACGATCAGGGAGTTAGAAAATGGACAAATCTAATCCACCTAGGGTTAGTGGGTTAGGGTTTTGATCAATTTTTTAATGGGTAATTAATCCCTTTTTGTAATACAAATATATTGTTGTGAGATAGCAGAGAGGGGAGATATACAGAGCAAGAGAGAGATAGAGAAATATAGAGGATTGTGAATAATAGAGATATATTAGATCAAGCATTGTAATCAATGGTAAGGTCGTAGGTCATGAGATGTGGAGCCTACTGCGATATTTTCAACCTCTAAGTGAAAGTATGCAACCTATGAGGGTTATTCCATAGGACTACCAGGTAGGAGAAATAAATGTAATGCGCACAACGTTGTACCCTTGATGCAAAATAATAAAAGAGCCAAGACAACTAAATCTTTGTGGACGTAGCCCGGGGGGGGTGAAACACGGTAAAGTTGTGTCTCTGTGTGGAATGATTATGTTATTACTTACAAATGTTTAGTTATGATGAATGGATTAATATGTCATTAAAAAAATGCAGTGCACAATAGAGTAACTAGGATAATTACTGTAGAATAAACCCTAAATGTATGCAACTGGTTACTGAATGGTATATCTAAGATATAATTATGTGTTGATGTAATAGGATAATAAATATGATGTGTTTTTAGGTAGAAAGAATGTCTCTCATTCCCACATAAGTCTCCCTTCCAATATTGCAGACATCTGGGTCCTACAGTCACCCATAAGCCATCTCGGATGAGACTGCATTGTCCACTCTATGTGCAGTGTTGCCTTCTGGTCTTCAGAAGGGTTGCTAGTTTGCAAGGTTTTGTTGGAAACCTAAAGTAGAACCCAGGTCAGCCCAAAAATCTCCAACAAACATTCAAGAATATGATACATTGGATGATGTAGGCTGGAACATGCCAAGGATTTATGCAACCTTGGAAAATAGATGAGCATACTACCAATCCCACATGATTGAGGTAGAAGGTAATATTGATAATCAACCCATAGATATTTTGATTTATTTTGGAGCTATTCATAGCTATATAGATCCAAAAATAGTTGAAAAGTTTAAATTGAAGCGATGTAAGAATGCAAATTATTGATTGTTTCAACTAGCCATTGGAACCAAGAGGAAAATCAATGAAATTTTCAAGGATTGCTTAGTTAGCATGAATTGAGTTAGGACTAAGGAGGATTTAAAAATCATACCACTTTATTTGAATATGATCGCTTAATTGGTATGGATTGGTTGGACAAGCATCATGTTGTACTAGATTGCTACAATAAATCTTTCACATTCCTTGATGAGGAATGAAACTTGAGGATAGTGCAAGGTCTTACAAGACCCATATGCTTCATAGACATTTCAACATTACAACTGAAAAAAAAAATTAAGAAAGGGTTCCAGATATATGTTTCTCATATGGAAGAGCCAACAAAGGATAAAGAACCAAGTATCGAAGATTATCCAATATTGAAGGAATATGAAGATGTGTTTGGGGAGGTTCCAGGATTTCCACTAAAAAGATATATAGACTTCTCTATCAACTTAATTTCTAGAGCTGCCCCGGTGTCCAAGACACCCTACAAAATGATCACACTGGAGTTGAAATAGTTGCAGATGCAACTAGTAGAATTATTGAAGAAGGGCTATATACACCCAAGTGTCTCACCTTGGGGTTCCCTAGTGCAAAGAAAATTTTAGGGGCTAGATATCTCCCATGGGCTATATTTCCATGCTTTTTCCCAAAAAAAGATTCGCCATTTTCCATTTTTTCTGAAAATGATTTGCCCAGATTTTATAGAATATTGTTTTTTACCTAAGAAATAGTCCAAATTTTATAGAAACTATATAAAATCCTTACAAATTTGAATATTTTTACAAAAATATTGCCAAACATTTTATAGTTTTCATATTAAGAACTAGTAGGACTCACCAAGGTTTTTACAATTTGAGATAAATTTACATCTTTAAAATTATCTGTACCCTAGTGCTTTTTGTGAAGAAAAAGGATGGGAATCTAAGGTTGTGTATTGACTTCAGACAACTTAATAATGTTACGGAAAAGAAAAGGTACCTTCTAATGTGGATTGATGATCTTTTTTATCAACTGAAAGGATCAAGGATGTTTTCCAAGATTGACCTAAGGTTAGTTTACCATTAGGTGAGAATCGTAGAAAAAGACACTAGAAAGATAACATGTAGGACAAGGTATGGCCACTATGAGTTTGTGTTTTTGCCATTTGGCTTGAAAAATTCACTGACTACTTTTATGTGTCTAATTAATGGAGTGTTTAGGGATTACCAAGACTCATATGAAACAAATCAACACTTGTTGGTTAAAAAGAATTAAATAATTAAGAGAAATTTTATCTGATTGTGATGTAGTTAACACTAAAAGAGTTGATGTGTTATTTAAACTTGTTGATTTGAATAAGGAACTTGAGGGCCCAAATTTAATTATGGGCACAATTCTCTTATCAAAAAATCAATTACAAAAACAATTGGAGACATGTTCTAATCTAGGGAAAAGTAGGGGAGTGTTACCATTAGTTCAGTACATATGAAAGCATAGATTCACATATACATACATATAAACAAAGACATACACAAAGTAGTGGAAGCCCAAAGAACAACTTTTATTAGATAGATGAATTAATACAACATAATCGATCTCTTTTTTTATACATACTTGTTTATTTATTCCTACATATCCAGTTACTAGGAAGTTGTAACTACTTAACTGCCTAGGTCGGTTGGTTAGCAGAGCTCTCGATCGACTTATACTTTCGACTTTGAAAGTCGGCCAAATAAATCTAAGTCGATTGTCAGTTCTAGTTGACAGAGTAGACTAGCCCCTACAACATCTCCCCCCACCTCAATTCCTTGCTTGTTCCAAGCAAGAGGCGAGTAAAACAAAATTTTATTTTACATTGATTGTTTACAAATACAAATGATAGAAAGAGAGAATGAGAGAGAGAAAGGAAAAAAGTTCTGGTGCTTGAAGAAGTTATGTATCTTTGTCCGACCATCCTTTAGTATCTTTTTTCACTTCCTTGAATTCCCGAATTTGACATCATCCTTGATTTTGAGTCCACAGTGAGATTTTCTTCCCACATATATATGTTACTTGAAATGATCTTTTGACATTTTCTTTCCGCGCTTTGTCCAAGTAACCAGAATTGGAATCTGACTTTCAATATTATATATGATTCTCAAGTGCTCCCCTCATACTGAGAGTTAAGTGGATGAAACCATAGGGGGGCACTCCTTCCTTCACGTGGGGGTGAATCTCTTATTTTCACATCTGTAGCCATGATGGCTAAACAACTTATGCATTTGGAGGATCTATGTCACACACCAACTACAGATACCTAGATTTTTCATCTTTTTCTTCGAGGGACAAAATACTTGAGACTTCTATGGGGCCTAGGCAGACCCTCCCTTCCCTTATCCTCCTCCAAATGACCACAACCTGGCCTTAGCACAAGCGCCTTTCACAACTCGTGAGTTGGGAGTCAAGACTCTCGACTCCCCTTTCTCCAAACACTGATACCTGAGATACGATATGGGTATGGATTCTTCCTCACTAGCACCTGCTACATGTAACCATAGGCTAGGCTAAACACTAGCACCACTCGCAAATTCACTAGTTGAGGTGTTGAGCCTCCATGCTCCTCCTTTGCAAAATCTCGAGACGCGAGAGGTCAATGTTACGTGGGCTCTGACAAAGCGACGCGCACACACCACTTGTCTCCTTCGTTGTACTCTACTCACAAGCAGTGTCACTACCACCTGTCGCACGAGACCTCGACTCTCTGTGTTTCGTGGCCTTAGCGATCAGGGTGCAACTTCTTCATCCTGTGAAACCCCGAGCCACGATAAGTCAACAATGGGTTGACTCTTCCCCAAGCAACATGTATCCATCACCTGTCACCTGCTTCCTAAGATAAATACTAGCGCTACTCACATCTCGTGACTTCATGAGTTGCAGTGTTGAGCCCTCGTGCTCCTTCTTCGTGAATTCCTGAGATATGATAAGTCAACAATGGGTTGACTCTTTCCCAGGTGACATGTGTCCATCACCTGTCACCCACTCCCACCTTTCTCTGGGTGCTTTTTGTTATGCCACCTGTCAACCATGCGGTCCCCACTTATGGACGGGCCATGTGTTTGCACGACCCCTTGGTGCTTGGCACTTCGTGACTTATATAGTCGAAAGGAAATTCTCTCAAGTTCTGAACCCCCGATAGGCAATAACCATGAAAGTTCTGATCCCATAGTTCTCCTGTGGCCTGGATCCAATGGTCACGATCATGTCGCAATCTTGTGATTTGTGAGTTCATGCAGTCCTACCCTTGACCACCCCAAGTCACGAGTCATTGAAATTCTACTCTCCTGCCTGTGAAAAGGCTAAGATCAATATTCAATAGAGCTTCGTTAGATCCTTGGATCTACGGTCTTGGGTCCCATTGCCACTTGCAAAGGCTGAAAGGGTCGAGGTGTTAACACTTGCGTTCCTTCTCTATATCCATCGGCCTTGACAGATATAGGGTGTTCCCGAAAGGATTCTGACTGTTCGTCTACCAAATGATAGGGTATTCTCTCTTTCCATAATTGGACTCACTATCCCTTCTGATATTGAACCGCAAAATCCAACTTCTCGGGGCTTCAAACTCCCACGAATCTACGACCTTAGAGAGATACCCTTTCTTGCATAAGGTTTCTAGACCCGGATTGCATGAACCTTCAGACGGTTCTTGGGTGATCACACCTGATCTTAGTCGAGTCTCTGGGTAAAGGTTTGGCATGGTTCGAAGGTTTATGGGGTAATTCCTGAGGAGGAGTACTCTCGAGGAGCCTTCCCGGAACATTATGAGAGTCAAGCAAACAAGACAATTCTCAGTGGAGATAACTCATGCCCCAAACTTAATCCTTTGTACAGAAACCAACTATGGCATGGAAGTATACACATGCATCCATTATTTCCAGTCTAAGACACCAGGCAATCATTCTACACAGAAATTATTATGGGCATATAATCATAAGCATGCATTCATGATATTCAGTTCGAAAATACAAGGTATAAAACACTTATTAGATCTACTAGGCATGATGCAACTGCTGAGAGGGGTTTTTCGTTTCCACCCAACTGTAGGCTCAGTGACTCCAAATGGATTTACCACTAGCCACCCCCGAGCTAGACCATGATGCTTTGCGGTTCAGTCTCCTACTTCCAGCTCAATGAAAAATCAAGGACGAAGGTTACTCTCCTTCTCCTGATATTCAGAACTCCCTGCATTTCCAGGGTTTTCTCCAGTTCTCTTCCGTGACCCCTGTCGCATGTGATGCTCTCTCCTTCTCCTCACCACATTTCCTCCCTTGCCAATTTTTGTCTCCAAGGTTGTGTGTGGTGTGAATTTCGTCATCCATGGTCAGGTATGAGGGTTGTTACAGATGGGTGGTTCACTCCCATCCCCTCATTAACTCTTGAAGAGCCTCCCCACCTACCAATCTGACGAGAAATCCATTCCAAGATCAGAGAGTTGCTTTGGTTTTTGAGCAAGTATAAACCAGTATGGTACTGACTCAGTGGAAGTTAACTCAACCATTCCAGGTCCCTTCCACCACCTCTCATTAGCCATCGTGGTCTCTTTTAGCACATCCCTCTCCCAACAGTCATGCAACACATATTCATAACATAATTTACATTCATCGACCTTTTATACAAAGGTCCGTCAAATCAAACATTCACATCTTTGAGTTTGTCATAGTTCTTGGCCAATATAGTTATTTTTACAGACTGGGGGAAATAGGGTGTTAAAATTCCATCCCCCTTAAAGGAACATCGTCCTCTATGTTCTATCTATCAATATGACGTGTACGTACAGAAGTAAACAAAATCAGATATGTTTTTTTCATGGCATCTTCCATTTCCCATGTAGCCTCATCTGGGCCAAAATAATTCCACTGCACCTTGACTTGTGCAATGGTTCAGTTCCTGAGTGGGGTTTCCTTTCTGTCCAATATGCATTGAGGTTCTAGCAGGAATTCTCCCTCTGGTTCCACCTGGATCACAGACCAGTCAATTATATGATTAGAATCATGTACATATTTCTTCAATAATGAAACATGGAAAACATTATGTGCTTTTACTGTGGGAGGAAGTGCTAGCCTATAGGCTACAGGTCCCACTCTATCTAGAACTTCAAAGGGTCCACAATACTGAGGTGCCAACTTGGCACAAGATCCCATGCTCAGGGAACTCTTCCCGGGCCTAACTCTGAGATATACGTGGTCTCTTGTCTTGAATTATCTTGGAGTTCTCTTTTGGTCGGCGTAACTTTTATGTCTGTTCTGAGCGACCTTTAGATTTTGTTTTATCTGAGTCACTTGGTGTTCCATTTATTTCAACATGTCAGGTCCAATAGTAAATATGTTCATGGGATTACTCCAACTGACTGGATTGTTGCATGGTCTACCATAGAGGACTTCAAAAGGGCTCATCTTCAGGGATTCTTGGTAGCCATTGTTGTAGGCAAATTCCACCAGTGGCAAGAAATCTTCCCACTTTTTGGGTTGATGCATTACATGCATCCCTAGCATGTCTTCTAATATTTGGTTCACTCTTTCCATCTGTCCATCAGTTTGAGGGTGATAAGATGTGATAAACAATAATTTGGTCTCCAGAACAACCATCAAGGATTTCCAAAAGTTGGAAGTAAATTTCGTGTCTCTGTCAGACATGATCTCTGAAGGCATACCATGTAGTCTGAATATGTCCTTCATGAATATGTTGGCGACGTCTATTGCCTTGCAAGTCAACTTGACAAGGATAAAATGAGTGGACTTGCTCAGCTTATCCACTACTACCATGATGGCATCATTTTGTTTGGTCAAGGTTGGTAATCCGATGATGAAATCCATGGAGATGGTTTCCCATTTCCATTCTGGGATTGGCAGGGGTTGTAATAATCTCGTTGGGTATCGGTGTTCTTCTTTAACCTGTTGGCACTCTATGCATTTGGCTAAGTAATTAGCTGTGTCTTTCTTCAATCCAGGCATATAGAATTGTTTCCTGGTGGCTGTGATCATCTTCTGGTATCTTGGATGACCAGTATATGGTATTTTATGTAGTTCATCCATTATGAACCTCTTCAAGTCATCACAATCTGGAATATACAATCTGTTTTTTTAAGTCAGTATACCTCCATCTATCATCTGGTAGCCTTCATACTTTATCCCTATGGGTTCTTGCTCCAGGTACGAGGTCACGGTCTGGAAGAATGTGTTTGTTTCTTGTGCATTCCTGACTCTTTCCTTGATATCCGTCCCACAGGTGCTCACCGCTGTCAGGTGAATCATTTTCATACTCATGCTAAGGGCATCGACCACCTTATTTTCCTTTCCCTTGATATGTTTGATTTCGAAATCGAACTCACTAAGAAGGGCCATCCACGTAGCTTGTCTAGCATTGAGCTTTGGTTGGTCAAACAGATATCGCAATCCACAATGGTCTGTCATAAGGACAAATTTCCTTCCCATGAGGTAATGCCTCCACATTTTTAAGGCGTGCACTATGGCGGCCAGTTCTACATCATGGGCCACATAGCTGACTTCGTGCTCATTCAATTTTCGGGATTCATAATAGACTACACTTCCTCCTTGCATAAGGACTCCTCCGAGCCCTTCCTTGCAGGCATTTGTGCACACAAGGAAGTCAGCTTCGGGGTCGACGATCTTCAACATGGGTGTGTGGGTCAGTAGATGTTTTAGGGATTGAAATATTTCTTCACATTCTTGTGTCCACGTGAATTTATCTCCCTTCTTCTGGAGGGCAGTGATTGGACAACCAATCTTGGAGAATCCTTTTATAAATCTCCTATAATATCCTGCTAAGCCCATAAAGGATCTGATATCTGAAACGTCCTTTGGGGTAGGCCATTCCATGATAGACCTGATCTTGTCAGGGTCTACTGCTACTCCTTCTTCAGATATGACATGGCCCAAGTAATGTATTTGCTCCTGGAAAAAGTCGCACTTGCTAAATTTTGCATAGAGTTGATGTTCTCTTAGCACTTGAAGCACAAGTCTAAGATGTTCCTCATGTTCCTCTCTATTCCTGGAGTAAATTAATATATCGTCAATAAACACCAGTACAAATTTGTCTAGGAATTTGCTGAGCACATTATCCATCAAGCACATAAAAGTGGCAGGGGCATTGGTTAATCCAAATGGTACTACCACAAACTCATAGTGACCATATCTTGTCCTGAAGGCAATTTTGTGGATGTCTTCACCCTTGATTCGGACTTGATGGTATCCAGATCTCAATTCAATCTTTGAGAAGATGGAAGCACCTCCCAATTGATCGAACAGGTCATTGATTATGGGTAAGGGGTACTTGTTCTTTATGGTTACCTTATTGAGTTGTCTATAATCTATGCATAGTCGGAGGGTACCATCTTTCTTCTTTACAAACAGAACTGGTGCTCCCCATGGAGACACGTTGGGCCAGATATAGCCTTTGTCCATCATTTCTTTTAGTTGTAATTTAATCTCAACTAGCTCAGCTGTGCTCATCCTATAGGGTGTCCTAGACACTGGCATCGCTCCTGGTGCAAGTTCTATCGAGAAGTCAATGTCCCTTCTCGGAGGTAGACCCGGTACCTCTTCCAGAAATACATCTCTATATTATCTTAGTGTGGGGTGGTCTTCGAGGCTTGGTTTGTCATATTCAACCGATTCCAACACCTATATCGCATAGAGTGGACATCCCTTTCTACAATACTTTCTCATTTGAAGGGTTGATATTCGTCTCACCGAGACAGGTTTTTGGATCCCTCGAAGGGTTGTCTTTCTTCCTTCTTCACCTACAAATTCTAAGGTTTTATGGTAACAGTCCAGCCTGGATTTATATGTGGCTATCCATTCCATACCAATAAATAGGTTATATGATTCTAGGGGTAATATGTTAAGGGTTGCTTGGGTGGGGAGTTCACCCATCATGAATTGGCAAGCTGGTATGACCTCTGCTACCTTTCTTTTGGTGCCAGTGGCTAACTGTACCAACCATGGCTTGGCGTGTTTATGTGGTTGTAATTTACACTTATCAATGGCCTTAGGAGCTATATAACTCAAATTTGAACCAGGGTCAATTAGAATGGACACTAGATGGTTGGTGATCATACCTTCCATTTCCACCACTAAAGCTTGGTGGTCTGCTTGTTTATTATCCAAGGCAACATAGATTTGTGGCACACTCCTGGCCACATCATTGACAGTGGTAGCTTCTTGAACATTGTAAATTCTTCGACTGTTCTGTTGTCGGTGCAGGCAGTCCCTCAGTAGATGTTCTTCTCCACAACCCCAACATTTCAAGGGTTCTCTCTTTGGGTTATCAATCTTTCCTGGGGTAGGTTTAGAAGGTTTATTTCCACTCTGGGAGGGGAAATTTTGTTGATGTACACTTCGAGTTGGGAAGCTCATCCTTGAGTCCTTTGTATAGTTTTTAAATCTTGGGGATTTAAACCCCTTTTTCTGGAATCTCAAACTATTCTTCTACTTCCAGCTTTCATGAGGTTTTGTCCGATGCCCCAGTTGTTCATAACAATATATTGCCTTTCGGATAGTGTCTTCTAGGGTCTTTGGCTTGTCAAACTCAATCCTGTTTTGATATTCCTTAGGTAGTCCATTGATGAACCATTGTACCTTTTCATTTTCTTCTTTTATATAGGGTACGTACCTCAGCAACTCGAGGAATCTGCTGACATATTCCTCTATGGTGAGTTGCCCCAGCTTGAGTTCATAGAATTCTTTAGTCTTTTCATCGAAATACTTTTCCGACAAATACTTCTTTCTGAAGTATTTCTCAAACCATTCCCAAGATAGGTCCTCTTCGTGAATCCCTTTTACATTCTTAAGGTCTTCCCACCAAATGGAAGCCTTTCCATTCAAGTTGAAAGTGGCTACTTGAGCCTTCAAGTTTTTTGAGAAGTCATGGACTCTGAAACACTTCTTTAGTCCAAGCAGCCAGGCCTCTGCTTCCTCCCCCTTCTTTATTTCACTGTCGAAAGAGGGTGTTTTGGTCTTCTTGAACTCTTCAAGATTATGAATTTTGGAATGCTTTTGCTTCTTCCATTTTCTTCGGGAATAAGAACTAGTTCTGCTACTAGAAGATCCCTCCGAGTCGCCAGTTTCCTTTTTAGAGGAATCGTCCGACACTTGTCCCTTATCTCTGGGGTGGACCTTTCTCGAGGTGCTCTTCCCAGTGTGGCCACTTAAAATACCATGTTTCCATATCTCAGGTGGAATTCGACTTTTATTTGTTTGTCGTCGATCCACATGACTGGCGTCAGGTTCATGCTGCAGTTGTCTTTGTATGTTGGATAAACACTGCAGCAAGACTGCATTAATTTCTGTTTGCTTCTTTTTCTCTTTTATCAACCTCTCGTTGTCAGCCTTGCATCTTTGTAGTTCAAACATGAGGCTCCTCACAGTCTCAGCTAGATCTGGAGGGCTCTCTACAACTCTCCTTTCGTCAGACTTTTTGTCTCTATTGTGGGAGCCATCCCCCACTTCATGGCGCATTACCATTCTATGCATCTGCAGTTTTCCCATGGTTGATCTTCTGCTTGTTGTGCAAGAAAAACACTTGTTGTTAGTCAACATTATATTCATTCACATTCAGTGCATAATTCATATTTTTCAAATGCATATACACATTGGGAATTTTCATTCTTAACTTCGGATTTTGATAAGGGGGGTTAGGATAGAGAGTTACTCCTTTTAAGAGTACTTCAGATGGAGTTCCTGCACAACTTATCCATGAGCCCAAGCAGGCCAAGTGTTGTAACCATGATCTGATACCAATTTGTCACACACCCACTACGACAATCTAGATTTTTCGTCTTTTTCTTCGAGGGATAGAATCCTCGAGACTTCTATGGGGCCTAGTGTAGACCCTCCCTTCCCTTATCCTCCTCCAAATGACCACAACCTGGCCTTAGCACAAGCACCTTTCACAACTCGCAAGTTGGGAGTCAAGACTCTCGACTTCCCTTTCTCCAAACACCGATACCCAAGATACGATATGGGTATGGCTCCTTCCTCACTAGCGCCTGCTACATGTAACTGTAGGCTAGGCTAAACATTAGCACCACTCACAACTTCACTAGTTGAGGTGTTGAGCCCTTGTGCTCCTCCTTTGCGAAATCCAAAGACATGAGAGGTCAATGTTACATGGGCTCTGCCAAATCGACATGCACACACCACTCGTCTCCTCCGCTATACTCTGCTCACAAGCAGTTTCACTGTCACCCGTCGCACGAGACCTCGACTCTCGATGTTTCACAGCCTTAGCGATCAGGATGCAACTTCTTCATCCTGCGAAAACCCGAGCCACGATAAGTCAACAATGGGTTGACTCTTCCCCAGGCGACATGTGTCCATCACCTGTCACCTGCTTTCTAATCTAAATACTAGCGCTACTCGCATCTCGCAACTTCACAAGTTGGAGTGTTGACACTCGTGCTCCTTCTTCGCTAATTCCTGAGATACGATAAGTCAACAATGGGTTGACTCTTTCCTAGGTGACATGTGTCCATCACCTGTCACCCACTCCCACCTTTCTCTGGGCATTTTTTGTTACACCACCTATCAACCATGCGGTCCCCACTTACGAACAGGCCACGTGTTTGCATGATCCCTCAACGCTTGGCACTTCATGACTTCTATAGTTTAAAGGAAACTCTCTCAAGTTTTGAACCCCTGATAAGCGATAACCACGAAAGTTCTGATCCCACAGTTCTCTCGTGGCCTGCATCCAATGATCACGATCACATCGCGATCTCACGATTTGTGAGTTCATGCAGTCCTACCCTTGACCACCCCAAGTCTCAAGTCAGTGAAATGCTACTCTCCTGCCTGTGCAAAGGATAATATCGACAGTCAAAAGAGCTCTGTCAAATCCTTGGATCTACGGTCCTGGGTCCCATTACCACTTGCGAAGGCTGAAAGGGTCGAGGTGTTAATGCCTGTTCTCCCTCTCTAGATCCATCGGTCTTGACATATCTGGGGTGTTCCCGAAAGGATTATGACCGTTCATCTACCAAATGATAGGGTATTCTCTCTTTCTATAATTGGACTCGCTATCCCTTCTGAGCTTGAACCACGAAATCCAACTTCTCGGGGCTTCAAACTCCCATGACTCTGGGACCTTAGAGAGCTACCCTTTCTTGCATAAGGTTTCTAGACCTAGATCACATGAACCTTCAGACAGTTCTTGGGCGATCGTCCTTGATCTTAGTTGAGTCTCTGGGTAAAGGTTCGACATGGTTCCAAGGTTTATGGGGTGATTCCCGGGGGGGAGTACTCTCGAGGAGCCTTCCCGGAACATTACGAGAGTCAAGAAAACAAGACGATTCTCAGTGGAGTGAACTCATGCCCCAAACTTAATCCTTTGTACAGAAACCGACTATGGCATGGAAGTATACACATGCATCCATTATTTCCAATCTAAGACACCAGGCAATCATTCTACATAGAAATTATTATGGGAATATAATCATAAGCATGCATTCATGATATTTAGTTCAAAAATACAAGGTATAAAACACTTATCAGATCTACCAAGCGTGATGCAACTACTGAGAGGGGTGCTCGTTTCCACCCAACCATAGGCTCAGTGACTCCAAACGGATTTACCACTAGCCACCCCCGAGCTAGACCATGATGATTTGAGGTTTAGTCTCCTACTTCCAGCTCAATGGAAAATCAAGGACGAAGGTTACTCTCCTTCTCATGATATTCATAACTCCCTGCATTTCTAGGGTTTTCTCAATTTCTCTTCAGCGATCCCTTTCACGCACGCTGCTCTCTCCTCCTCCTCACCACATTTCCTCCCTTGCCAATTTTTTTCTGCAAGGTTGCATGTGGCGTGAATTTCTCCATCCATGGTCAGGTCTAAGGGCTGTTACAGATGGGCGATTCAACCCCATCCCCTCATTAACTCTTGAGGAGCCTCCCCACCTACCAATCTAACGGGAAATCCATTCCAGGATCAGAGAGCTGCTTTGGTTTTTGAGCAAGTATAAACCAGTACAGTACTGGCTCGGTGGAAGTTAATGTAGCCATTCCAGGTCCCTTCCACCACCTCTCATTATCCATCGCGGTCTCTTTTGGCACATCCCTCTCCTAGCAGTCATGAAACACATATTCATAACATAATTTACATTCATCGACCTTTTATACAAAGGTCTGTCAAATCAAACATTCACATCTTTGAGTTTGTCATAGTTCTTGGCCAATATAGTTATTTTTACAGACTAGGGGAAATAGGGTGTTACAATATAGTTTAGGAGGGTCATCGTCTTCTATAATTATGGGCTCCATGGTAGATGTCTAAAAACTTAACTACATGCATAATGGTTTTTTCTCTTTCCTCTAGCTCTCATATATAGAGTCCAGTTTCGTGATCATGAAGAAAACTGATAGTGTAGCAGGACGCTTCACATGTGACTTAATCTATTGATCTGTGGATATACATGTCTTAACCATGACTGTTGAAGGGCTTGTGGAGGCATGTGAGGAGATGTCTATGTCAATGTTGAACTGGCATTCATGTGAGGCCTGTCGGGCATAAAAAGTGTCGGCTTCCAATTTGTTGTTGTACATGTCGAGTCGATCTGAAGTTATATTAGTGGTTATGCAACGATATTATACGTCACATTGAGCATTATTGTTATTTTTAGGTTCTTTGATCATTTTCTGTCCCATTTGAAATGAACTATCCTTCTTGTAGTTAGAATTTCAGTAGTCGGTTTTTCCTTTTGCTCTATCGACTAATTATCCTCTATTGATCTACGGTCGATAAATTGTTCGACCGACTGCTTCTTTTGTATCATCAGGTTTCCTCTTGTCGGTTCTTCTTAGTTGATGTTCTTGATAATTACTGCGTTCATCTATTTTATGGTAGTCCCCTCTATGATGGCTTCACTTTCTTGATCCTCACTCGCTTGAACCTCGCTCACTTGATCTGGATCTGCCTCAATCAATCGATTGTCTCTTGATGAGGATTTGTTGTAAGTCTGTAGATGGAGTTGTGTGTCGATCGCTTCCTCATCCACTTTCTTTGTGGCTTAACCAGGGGATTTTTTCTCTCTCCATTCTATTACTCTTTTACTTATTTCTTCCAAGCTTTGGAACTTCCTTAATACTTCGACCAAACTGTTATATTTCTAGTTCTGGTCGATCCCTGTTGGAATAATTTTCGATAGATTTTTCCAACAAGGTTCCTCATCTCTATGTATTATACTTATTTAAACGGGAACCATTAATTAATTTTTTAAATGGGTGCCCCAACAAAGTTTGAAGTTGAACTGTGCCTGTCAGTCGAATATCTCCTATAACATAAGGACCAAGCCATGTTGTCTCTAATTTCCTAGGTTTTCCTTTGATTCGGTTGTCGTATAGTAGAACTAGGTCTCCATTTTTTATGTCATTTTTTAGATGACGATCATGCCATGCTTTCTGTTATTGTTTTTGAAATTCTTGGTGGTGCATTGCTATTAATATTCCTTCTTATAGCTTATTCAATTGGTAAAGACAACCATGTTTGCTTCTGTCATGGTTGAATTTAGAAACAACTACTATTCTACATGAGTTGGCCCAGAAGTGAAGTGGTATCATAGCTTCTTGTTCATAGACAAGTTTAAAGGGAGTTTTTCCAGTCGATCACTTATAAAAAGGTATGTATGCACATAAGACTACATGAATTTTGTTGTCCCGGTCATTCTTGTTGTTACACATCAAAATTACTCAGCTAGATAAGTGTCGCGTGTTCCTCTCAATTGTCGTAAGTGTCGCATCTTCCTTACAACTTTTGCAAGTGTCCCAAGTTGGTTACAAGTGTCGCAAATGATGCTCATACATACTGCCATGACAAACGACACTAAGGAGACACTTATGACATCTCATATGCTTGATCTAAAGAAGGAGAACTGGTTTACTGAAGTCAAATAACTCTTGACACTTGAAGAGAGCCCTGAAACAAAGGTTTTGAGGAGGAGCGCTCCCCCATTTCAGCCCTAGAAGCGCTGGCGCTCCCCTACAAGGCTTCAGGGAGCGTTATAACGCTCCCCAGCCCCCTCTAAAGGAGCGCTGCTCATCTTGAAAGCCCTGGTGCTCCCCAAGGCTTACCAGGGAGCGCTACAGTGCTCTGATGCCCCTTCTAAGGGAGCACAGCCTAATCTGAGGCATTAGTTGGCTTGTTGAGGAGAATAAGGGGAGGATCTTTCGAGATTAGGAGGCAGTTGTGTTCAAATTCTTGGTTTCATCGAGAGATCCCTAATCTAAGGAGAAGGTTCCCAAATTTTTATAAAGATAACTCAAGAGGTTAAGCTCCTCTTAACCTATATAAATAGGCTCTATGATGGTGGAAAGGGGGAAGAACGGAAGATATGAAACTTATTATCTTGGAGGAAACTCACAGTCAGCCAAAGGAGAGTGATCAGTGAAGCTGTTGTTATCCAGGTTGTGGATCTTTCAGGCAAGGGTTAGACGAAGAGGACTTGATGAATATGGCGCATTCGCATCTACCATTGTAAGTACTGCTGTCGTTTTTCTCATCAATATGACACGCTTGGCCTGTTTCTTTCTAGTTTGTGTCTAACGTCACATGAACTTATCGTTTATTGATAGATCTATTTTCAAGATAATATCAATAGAGTAGGAAGTGGTCGTATCTTGTTTTGTCCACAGAACTCAGCGAGGAGCAAAGGATTTGAGCGCAACTTGGAGCGTGCAGGGACAAACATCGATAAAAGGTATGTATATTATCCTTCCTTCTCATGTGTTAGTTTAGATGGATTTGAAATGAAGTCAGTGTCCATGTTAATCATTTTCTGTCTAGAGTTA
The DNA here is from genome assembly GCA_000966675.3 of Picea glauca. Classification (NCBI taxonomy): domain Eukaryota; kingdom Viridiplantae; phylum Streptophyta; class Pinopsida; order Pinales; family Pinaceae; genus Picea; species Picea glauca. Next base: position 88,093 of record JZKD02S1454685.1, read on the forward strand.
AGGTCAAGCTCTTAGAGGCGATCTACCTATCCGTAGGGAGATTTTCCTACAACAGAAACTGGCGACTCCACTAGGGAGATAGCCTCAAATCGAAACTTCTTGTTTGGATTTTTCTCCTCATTGACCTTGTTCTATCCCTTGATTGTTTCAGACCTGGTTCACTCCTCTTTTGATTAGTTTTATGAGCTGATTGGCTCCTTAAATCATCATACTCAGCATAACTATCGAATTTGAATTTCAATTTTTGGAATTTTTTGACATTTTTTGGAGTTTTAGACCCTAGCGCCCCTGTCCTAGTGTTAACAGAGAGCCATCACTCCCCCATACCTATGCACAGAGCGCTACAATGCTCCTTGACTTTGGCAACAGAGCGCCAGCCTCTTTTTGGCCCAAAAACCCTCCAGAACTGCCTTTTTCAGGGTTTGCCTCTGTGTCTCTTTTGCTGAGTGACCTAGTGAGTCAATTTTTCTTCCTTTTCAGCCTTGACATCTGTCTTTTTGAAGAATAAATATCTTGTTAGTTGGATCTTGTAGCCTTCTTCACTATTTTCATTGAGTTTTTCCTGTTGAGTGAAATTTGAAACCCATGCATTGTTTTTCTCTCCTCATCAGTTGAGAAAAAACCCTGGTGAAGGTCATCAAAGGCCTACAGACCTCTTCATCTGAATTTCAGTCAAGGTCATTGTTCTTCAACTTTTGCTTTTGGGTGTGAAGTTTGTTTTTCTTTTCTTTGATTGTTTCTTTTCTTTCGCTTTTCGTTTTGATTTATACGAAAGGGTGTATTGTTTGTGTGACTTTTGCTTGTGCTAGTTTGGTTTTCATTCATATAAGAAAGATAATTAGCAAGACGAGCATTGTGTTGTATTGATCATCACTCATACGCAAACAATAAAAAAGCATCTGCATGATTAATTGTGCATATCAGAAGGTGTCTTAAAAGTTTTTTCATTACATCAGGATTTGATTGAGAAAATAATCATTTGAGGGCATTCCTTATTTGTGTTGGATTAGTGAAAGAACTCTCTCTCTCCCTTAGCTAGATGTTCATCGAAAGGAAATGACTGCTTATCATGTTTGATGCACTCTTTGGGTCTGAGTCATAATTCCATTTGTTTCACTTCCATGCACCCCTTTGCGTAAAGAACAACCATAAAAACCAACGCTAACTAAAAATTATCTAGAAATTTTTCTTTTCTAGGATCCTCCACCAACAGTAGACTAGGCTTAGTACTTTGGATTAGGGCTGTGAGCATAACTCTGCAAAGTTTCCAAAACAAACACTAGCATCCTGAGTTAGGGAGAGTCAAATCCAGTTATCGTATAAGTCTGCCTGGGATCCCCCTCTCACACAGGGGTTACGCATGAGGTCGCATTCGGGTAAGCTACGAGGACTAACCCTCTGTGGTTTAACTGATTGTGGTGGTCAGATCATATTATGGGGATCACTTTGAGGTAAATCCACAATTACTACGTGGAAGCCTTTTAGTTGATTTTGGGCTTGATACCCTACCCGTACGTTTGGATCGGATTGTCGACTGCTCCCACCCAAGGGCTGACTGTGAATTGGTAACCTTAGTGGCCATAATCTTTAGGGTCTTACACAAGGTGACGGTGACGGGAAGTCTCACTGTACCTGGAGAAGACATTGGTCAAACTCACTCGGGCTCCTTGGAGGGTAAATCCACAATAACTGCGTGGAAGCTTGCACCAAGGTGTAATTCTGTTAAGCAGGTCGCCATTGTAACTGTTCCACCCTATCCCCGCCCCTTTTGGACTTGATCACGCGACGTTGGATTTCATCACCAACTAGTACGGTCATCAAAAGAAGGTCATGTCTACTTGGTTGTGATTCTTAGATTTTTTTAGCGTGTGTTGTTTCTTTTCGTTAGTTGGCCATAGATTTCTTTCGCCGACTCTTTTCCGCCAACATTGACCCTCCACACCGCTCGCAGAGGCTACAGGGACTTCCTCCAAAAAATATGGAAGGAAATACCCCTTTACCCCCTCATTCTACGGAAGAATCCCCTCAACAGAGCGAGGTTCATAATACCACAACTTCCCAGGAAGAAGTTCCTATTCCTTTGGAGAATTTTCGAATTGTCTCAGAATCTCCGGAAGCTTATCACATTCCGGAGGGATACGAACGAAAAATCCTCCACCTGAATTCCACTGGAGAATTTGTTGTCATCCATCCTTCGGACATTCCAGCTGGGTCTTCTCAAAACCCTTTAGCCAGTGACCCTTTTTGTACTACGGACGTTGTTCGAAGTCCACCACGCTTGGTGTGAGATCTTTATGGAATAGGGGAAGGTGTTAATGCACCTTTTTCCTACACTGTACCCCCAAATCACTTCACCGGTACTACCACTTTTACAGCCACACCAACCGTTCGTACGAACATATCGTCCATTGGCCCAAGGTCTACTATTCCTCTCCAGACGACCCATTTGACAATGGCCCCGCACATTCTGACCATCCCCTCCGGCAACACGGTAGTTAATGAAGCCTCGATTGGCACACATGTAACACCGAGACCTACACTCCCTTTTGGATTCAGGGCATTGAATGCTTCCGCTACCACCACTACCCAGACCACTACCCAAACTATACCAGGAAGTTCCTTACCTATCCAACAACCCGGAGGGACTGGCCTTGGTGGTCCTAACCCGATCGGTGGCACCGGTCAGTCATTTACATCTGG
>JZKD02S1454685.1:108414-118649 GCA_000966675.3 Picea glauca
CATCCTTACCGAGGAGAGAGACAAGTGATCTAAGAAACCAGTCAAGACACTATTGTTTGGTGGTTTCTGCTTTACACAAACTACGTCGCCTACGCCACTCGTGAATGTGATCAGCGATATGTGTGGTTGAGGTTTGTTTGAAATTAGAGAGTAGTTCTAGACCATTGTTGTGGCGAATTGGTAGTTGGAAGAAGGTCAAAAATGCTTTGGCCAAGGATTCAAAAGTCCCATGGGACCCTGATTTTTCATCTACGTACCATTTGGCCGATGGGCCAGTGAGTGTGCGTTGAAATAATTGCAGTCTGATGGAATCATCCATAATGTTATTGGAAGAGCACCATAGGTGAAATGTCATGAAATGGTTTTCAATGCCATCGCCTGCCTTTCCTTCAAACTTGGGTATGTCTGAAGGTATTTTGGTGGGCATTGCAGGCCATGTGGGGTTGCGCAATATAGGATCATTGGTCAGTTTTCTTAGATCGGGTATGTTGAGAGAGGCCAAATATGGCATCTGTAGTGGGGGGGAGGATTAGCTCCATCCATGGTGTAAGTTTGTTGTGAACCTGACCCTTGAGGGGGGATAGGTGGGTTGGTACTTCCTCCTTGAGAGGAATTTAGTCCCCCGCTTCCGTGAAAAGGAGAACGAGTAGACGGGGGGACTTGGGAAGTGGACCCAAGTAATGTGGAACCAAGCAAAGTTGATCCTAAAATAGTAGCACTCACGAGAGTGTGTGAAGGTGGTGCCGATGAGCAGGCAAGGCCAGACACTCCCCCTAAGTTAGGAGGGAGGTTTAGCAAGCGTCGAGAAGGACAGGGATTCTATGGGTCCCCTATGATGTCCTACTAGTTGAGTGAATGTGTGCAAATGGTGGTGAGAGTAATAAAGAAACAAGAGCCTTTGTTGCAAATTTTGAACTTTACACAATATATATATCCAAATCAAAATGTAGTCAGAAATGCATCATACATAAAGAGGTTTGAAAAAGAAGCATATATGTGGATGAGTCGGTTTTTTCCACGTTGGGAATCAAAGAAAACAAATGCTCGTGTCCTAGAAGACGTAACGTCCTTCCTCTCAAATAGCACTGGACCTTCCAATAGTACTCAACAGTGGGGTCTGAAGTCACCGGAAGAGAAACTAGTGAAGGATAAAATAATTGGTTATAATGAGAGGTAAAGGGGGCATATCCCGAAAGAGCTAACAATATTTCCCAATAGTCGCACAAAATCCAATCAAGGTGCAATTGCATCCCACAATTTCCCCCTGGGTAGATGTCCTAAAATGTGGTCACTAGGTACCTCGGTCAAAGTGCGACATTTAGATTTTCGGCCTCAGAAATGGGTCACGGGATAGATCCTGTCCAAGAGGTGGGTGCCTCAAGGGGGGACGCACAGAACAACCAGACCTCAGCCTTCGACCCTTCACGGGTTTCTCCCTGCCTTATGGTGTTAGAAACACTTGACTTGGAGGATTTTCAGTTCCCTATTTGACAACTTCTATGGTTTTGACAATGTGAGAACCAGATAACAGGGAGTTATTTGGATGCCTATCCCCGAAATCCTACCTAGACTAAAAAATTTCTTTTGGCACCTCCTGTGGAGGAAAACTTAGTGAGGTTTTAGGAAAATTTTAGATGTAGTTGTTTTGAGAGGTTGGGGGTGTGAACCAACCTCGTTGAATTTAAATGGGAGTGGATAGTTTCGTCAAGAAAAGGGTGGGGTGTTTCAGAATCCTTTTGAAAGAAACTTACTTTGACCTCCACATTTCAAGAAGAAGTTATGTGAGTGATAAGTGATTTTTTTGTGTGAATGAGTGAAAGTGTGACAATTTTTAGTGAATTAGGTGTCACCTTGCTGCATGTGGACTTCGCTTGGTCCTTACAAGTGTTGATTACCTAATTAACTAAGTGCCTTTGGTACAACCTTGTGTAATTCAAAAGTCCCTAGGAAGCTAGCATGTGGACATGTGGGTCTGTTACTATCCCTTTAACTCCCTAGTGTGATGTAATCTAAGAAAATCTTTGAAACTATCCTAGATTGATCATGTGGGCATGTATGGGCCCGTTACAAAACCTTTAAACTTCCCTAGTGTTTTGATCTAAGAAAGTAAATTTCAACACTATCCTATCTTTGTAGCATGTGAGCATGTATGGGCCTATTACAATATTAAGATGTGTTTGAAAAACTAAGAGGAGTCCCAAGAAGGGTTGTTGTCCTCTCCTAAAGGTTTTAATGTTCTTAAGGGAGATGAAATCATTTCACAATCTTTTTCTGATTCTCAAGGTTGCTTGAAGGCGCAAGAGAAGAGCATACTAAGTGATTGTTATCCGACTTCTAGTCCCAATGCAAGTTAAATGTGATTAAAAATGATTTCCAACTTATATTTTGAGTCAAAACAAGCCATCCATGTGGCGAAAATGAAAGAAAAAGAGGAAATTGACTTTAACCCCCTAAGTGCCTATGTGTTTTGACTAACCCCTTTATATGATGAGGGGACTAAGTGTGGTGCAGGTTTAAAACATGCTTGAAATCATTTTTAAGAAGGCTAATGGCCTTCCCCACATCTCAAAAACTTTACAATGTGAATTTTTTCACAGATGCGCAGGTCTCAGTGGAGACAGAGGTACATAGAGTGCATGTGCGCAAACAAAAAAGAATTAAAAAGTGCACATCCAGAGAACATAATCGTGACTTGAGAGCATGTGTGCACGATGTGCATCTGTGGGCCTAAAAACTCGCGCCTAGGTGACACACGGCCGAGAATGAAAATTCCGGATGGAATTCTCCTAATTCAACTTGGAATTGGATGATTGGCAGGTCGTCTTAGGCCAGTTACTGCACCTGCAAGTTAAATAAACCAAAAAAAGAGCTAGAAAAACCCAAATGGGGTAGGAAATTGATACCTTTCCCTAGTGTAGTTGCCAATATGTTGCGCCTCTTTCGTCACCTTAGTGAGCAAAATAGAGGTGTTTGCAAGCTCAGTTGGGTTTTCTGAGCAGGACAGCAGCAAGGAAAAGGGTTAGAAAAAGAAATATAAAACAACAACTAAGAATTAAACTAAGAAATAAAACAACAACTGAATTTATAAACATAGGGACATAAGGAAAAAAGAAACAATGAGACCCATGTCACCAATGATAAGGATGATATTAGTGAAAGAAAACACCGAGAAGCAAGGGGACTATGAGTCCCTTCTTCCTCCAAGGGAGGGCTCTTGGACCCCCACAAGTAAGCTCTTCTTACAACTTTGAAAAAGAAAATGAAAATGGTGAAAGAATTTTTTGCTAATCCACTCAAGGGGTGGGATGGATTGCCCAAAGAAATGATGCAAGTATTCTCTTGGCAAGGATAGAAGAGTCCTCAAGAGAATAATGGCAGCATAACTTTGCTATGAAATTCCTTGAAAAATGAAGTGTATCCATGGCCTTTTTATAGCATTCCTTTGAGTTATTGTTCAACTAGTTTGTAGTGTGTAAAGAGGCTAATTAGGGCATTTCTAGGTCTTTGACAAGCCACCCAGTCAAATCCAGTCCAGATTTGAGTGTTAAATCAACTTGGAAGTTGAACCAGAGGTGGGTGGGAGGACGACCACTCTCATAAATGCGTCATTTCTCAGGTGCACAGATTTTTGCAACAACAGTCGTGCATCATGCGCATGTGTGGGAATCTTGCGTTTCTGTTTCGCTCATGTGCGCGCGCACCCAATGTCTTCATAGCGCCCTTTAATTTTTGGACTAGTTGTATAGTTTTGACCCTTTGTGAATGCTTTTGTGTTAATTCAGGTCCATGGATGACCTCATAACTATTTGACGATGTTGAATTCTTGTAACCATTTGCGGACGAAATTTCAGTGATAACATTGTCTTGAAGGAAGACTTCCAAGTATCTTCTTCTTTGAATCGTACTTGGTGATATCCCAATTTCAAATTCAGCTTAGTGAATTAATTGGCATGTTGCAGCTAATCCAATAGATCATCAATCCTTGGCAGAGAGTAACAATTCTTCAGTGTAATATTGTTCAATGCCCTATAATCGATACAAATTCTCGAAGTCCCATCCTTATTGGGCACAATTATGATGGGTGACCCACAAGGTGAGGTACTTGGTCAAATTATACTTTGCTCCAACAATTGTTGCAACTGCTTCTTCACTTCATTTTTTTCCAGAATGGATTGTCTATACAACCCAATATTTGACAATGGGGAGTATGTAAATAACTGTATTTTTTCTCTACTTCACTCTTAGGTGGTATCCCTTTAGGCTCCTAGAACACTCCTATGTATGCATGTAGCAACTCCTCCAATTGATCTTTCTACTCTTTAGTACACCCCTCCAGAGATTCCTTCACTCTCATTGACTCATTTTTAGATTGATTTTCTCTTAAGAAAAAAAAGCATATATCTTACTATAACTAATCAACTTCTTGGCTTGGTTGGCACTTACCAGTGAGATATTTGACTTGCCTTTGTGTGCATTAATGAGGTATTACTTCCCATCCTTGATCATTCAGTATTGGTTGTCTCTCTTCATGAATATTTCATCCCTCATGTACATGTAGGGGCTCCCAAACACTACTCCACATACATCAAGGGGTACTATGTCCAATCTCACGTCATCAATAAATTCAACACTTACAACAAATTTAATCTTACATTGTTTTGTTACCTTTATCTCTACATCATTATTTACCCAACCCAATGGATAGGGGATAGGATGATATTGAACCTCCAATCCAAGCTTGTTGACCAAATCTAATGCTATGAGATTATCCTATGAACCAAAGTCAAACAAAGAATATATCTTGGTCTTCTTCACCTGAATCTTAATGTCGAAGAGCTTGGTCATATCCTTCTCTTCCCAGTGATGAAGGCTACTCAGATTCACCTCCTTCTGTACAAATTTGCAAACAATATTTCCATCCACATCCAAGCTACTTTCAACCTGATTGCTTGAATCTGTGACTAGAAGGTTCTTTTTATTTCTTTCCTTCTTGCGGTTCTTCAGGTTCATCTCTAGATGTAGTTTCCAACTGTAACATCCCCAACCACCAAAAGGATGGGAAATTCCACTACTTGGAAACTTCACTTAGCTCAACTAGCTCTTATACCAATTTGTAACATCCCCAGCCACCAACATCAGGCCAGGCCATGCCACCGAGTAACTTGAGGAAATAATCACATATAAAACTTAACCGGAATATAGATATAACATTGGGTATTCACACTTATAAATATATGTCTATCTAATGTAATTAAACAAACATCCCTACTCTATTCATACACATGTTCATGAAGAAGCAACGTTTAACACACACATGCAACATATATATGTACATGTATTACTCATTAATTATAATGCAAATACAAATACATAGCATACAACGAACATAGAATTGGTACTTATCTTTCAATAGATGAACACTAACTGCATGAAGAACTTCCATGAACCTCCCAGCCTTAGACCACGCTACTCATCACGCTCAACAATGGGTCACCCCTGAGATGGGACTAAACTCCATCGGGCAAGGGAATTCTAGGCTTGGCAAGGATAACAAGGAAGTTGCATAGAACAACAGGAAGGATATTTTATCCCAAGAGCCACTTACACCCACAACCCACAGACCCTCATTCCCCACATTCCTGCTCCACCTCAGGAGGGTACACCTTCACTAATATAAGTCCATCGGCTACTACACCTCCCTTACCTTGGGCTTCAACAATAGGCTGGACTAGAAGTCTCAAAGTACTGTAGCTGCTATGGGAATCCCTTCTAGGAGAACTTACTTCCCACCAAAATCTCTAACCTGGGAGAGTTTCTCATAGGCCTAAAAACATGCTTCTTCAATTCAGCTCCTAAGAAACCAACAACAACATTCAGCTACACACGGGTGACGGTAGCAACAAAAAACGGTTCTAGACACCAAAACTGGAAACAACCAAACGCTAATACACAAAATGGCTCAGACAAATACATCGTGTTGGGCTTCACATGAGACACACTTGAAAAATCAAGTACAACTGCAAGATTCCGAAGCTGTGTGCTAGATACAGAGGTGATGATGATGGATAATTGGTTCAATGAGTGAATCTCTGGTCAATTGGGAAGGTGGCAGACTTCTAGAGAATCGCAAGGGTCGTGAGGAACTCCAAATTGGTCCAGATGCAAGGATGGGAACAATGCTAGAGTGGGAATCAAACCCCCAATGAGCTGGCTTTCCCAGCTATAAATTGCATGCATCGAGGTTGACACATGTCTTCCTGAAGCCGCATGAATTCCACTTAGCACTTGTTCCCTTTTTTCCTAGGAACTTAGGACAACACGACTTATGTCAACCATATCTTTTGGGAAATAATAATAAAATATTATTTCCTTAGAGGTAAGCCCTCTAGCTTATCCCCTAGGCCTAGACACTTAGCCCCCTTACCTTACCCTACCTAGTGGAGCTTAGTCTCCCATAACTTTTCTTTGTGGTTGATTTACAGGTAGTAGTGTAATTTTATTAATGATGCGAGTGTTTACATATACAAAAATCAAGCTCATTGGCCCTAGCATCTAGCTCACCAGCCTAATAAACACATAAGACTCTCATCTTATAACCACTCAGCTCACTAGCCTATAAAAATAATTACAATTCAGTAGGGGCTCGGCCTTGGGGTGTTACAATCCCCTCCCCTTATTTTTACACCATCCTCAGTGCAACTTATTTACACAACAACAACAAGATTTCCAATATCTTCAAAAAGATGTGGGTACTTTGCCCACATAGCATCTTCATGCTCCCATGTTGCGTCCTCAGGACCGTACCAAGTCCACTGAACCTTTACAAGCCATATGGATCAATTTTGGAGCTGCTTTCTTTTCCGGTCCAGTAGACACACTAGATGCACCTGCAAGATGCCTTCTTGTTCCAACTGAATCACATTCCAATCAATAACATGATTAGCATCACGTATATATTTCTTAAGCAATTAAATATGAAACACATTATGTACAGTCATGGATGTAGGCAATGCAAGCATATATGCAACCCGTCCAATCCTTTCTAGGATTTAAAATGGCCCACAATATTTGCCTACCAACTTGGAACAGTTTCCCAGCTTCAGGGAACTTATGTTGGCTTTCACTTTCAAGAAAACATGATCACCAACTTTAAAATCCTTGTGGGTCTGCCTTTGTCTACATATATTTTCTGTCTGTCTTGGGCAACCTTCAAATTCTTCTTAATCTTCATCATTTTCTCTTCCATTTCCTTGAGAAACTATGGCCCAATTATTTCTCTATCAACTAGGTTGTCCCATCTTATTGGTGTGTTGCACTTTCTACCATAAAGTGCTTCAAATAGGCTCATCTTCAATGATGCTTGATACCCATTGTTGTAGGAAAATTCTACCAAGTGTAGATAATATTCCCATTTAGATGGTTTGTTCATCACATACATCCTTAGCATGTCCTCTATCACTTGGTTCACCCTTTCTGTTTTCCCATCAAACTCAGGATGATAGGTTGTGTTGAAGTTTAGATTCATTCTGAACCCTTTGAATAACCCTTTCCATAACTTTGAGTTGAATTTTGGGTCTCTGTCAAACACAATTGTCTTGGGAATACTATGCAATCGTGATACTTCCTTCATATAGATATCAGCAACATTAGTTGCCTTGTGAGTATTTTTCAATGGAATAAAATGGGCATCTTTCGTAAGCTTATCCACCACCACCATGATGGAATCATGTTGCTTATTGGTTCTAAGAAATCCTGTGATGAAATCCATTGTCATCACTTCCCACTTCCACTCAAGAATGGGTAATGGTTGTAGTTACCCTGATGGGTGCCTATGTTCAGCTTTGACCTTCTGACACTCCATACATCTGGCGATGATTTCTGCAATTTCCTTCTTCATACATGGCCAAAAGCAATGGCTCTTGACTGTTGCCACTGTTTTCTGATATCTAGGGTTCCCAGCATAAGGCACATTATGCATTTCTTTCAAGATCATAATTCTCAATTCCTGGAAATTAGGTACATAAATTATATTTTTGTACAGGAGTGTTCCATCAGCTTCCAATTTATAGTCTTCAACTTTTTGTTGCATTTTACCTTGCTGCAATTTTGTTGCCAATTCCATGTACTTCAAATATGATTTTACAGCCTCCATGATTATTTCTTTCAAATCTAATTGGTACATGCTAATGGTTGTAGATTTTAGTTCATGCACTCTTATGTTGAGTGCATCAACCACTTTGTTCTCCTTTCCTTTGATATGCTTGATATCAAAGTCATACTCACAAAGGAATTCCAACCAAACCCCCCATATACTTGAAGAGTACATATGGGTCCTTGGGAGAGATACCCAACATGATGGCCATATTTCTGAACTCAGTGGTGTACTCCTATAAACTCTTCCCCTACATCTGCTTGAAGTAGTGCCACTAGATCCATTGGTCCTCTACATACTCGATAGTGTAGAATTGGGACTTAATGAGGGTTTTAAAGTCCTCCCACCTAGTTACTGGTGGATCACCCTCCATGCTAAGTGTTTTCCTATGGATTTCCCACCAAGTTAAATCATGACCCTATAAGTTTAATCTAGTAAATGAAATATTTTTCCCTTCATCTATATGGTGAACACTAAAATAAAATTCTAGTTGTTGCAACCATTGATTCAATTTTAATGCATTGATCTCACCTTGGTACAACTTTATGTTCGCTTTCTCTTCCATATTGAATAGGGACTATGAAGGTTTAACGATGCTTGAACTCGGATTCTCTTTCTCAAATTATTTCTTTGAATCATTTCCTGAGTCTTATCGATCTCCCAATTTCCCCTCCAATCCAATATTTGAGTTAGAGCCCCCATCATCTTCGAACGGTCTGATCTTGCTTGCTAGAGACACCATGAGGAGGTTCATATTTCGACTAATGTCTGCAACATGTGCTTCCAACCATTCAAATATCTCTTTTGTTGGATCTCAAGGGTTATTATGAACATACTTGTCCACCATGTCTAGGGTTTATGTGACTTGTCTTTAAGTAGATTCCTAGATCCTACAAATTCCCACAAATAACCAAAAGAAAAACCTACTCTAATACCAATATGATCTATAAATTATCATTTATATTCCACTGGAACAATTCGTCACAATAGATATGATAAATAACTGAAATATTTATTAGTAAGGTTATTTTTCCTTTAAATTTACAGAATATTTAGTTACTAATTTGTATTCTTATGCATGGAATAGATAAAATAAGGAAAATAGAGAACAATAAAATACAATGACACCGTCCAAAAATAAACACTCGATATGACATAGGAAACCCAATATGAGAGAAAACCCAATACGAGAGAAAACCCAACTAGAAGGTGAGACTACTCTTCTCTCTTTTCTCTGGTATAAAAATGATGCAAGTACCAAAAAAGAAACACTCTTTGTGGAGTTTCCTTTGACTTGTGGCCTATATGGATGCTACATAATCTCTCCTCCTCTACTATGCTAAAAAATACCACTCTCAAATTTTTTTCTCAACTATGTAACAAGATACAATGCAAAAGAATAGAACCCCTTCTCCTCCTAGTGGCCCAATATTTAACTTAGCCTGATAGCCATCTAGGGGTAGGTTTTTGAGTTCCTCAACTCTAAATTTTGATAGGGTTTTGGCCTTCTAGAATCTTATTGAAATTACATACGTGACTATCCCCATATGCGTGAGTAATGGGGGTTGACGTGGCATCCTCTCGTACCATGGTGGTCAACATAGTAGGAATGACATTTGCATACGAGCTCCAATTGAGGAAGTTTTTGAATTGTTGGAAAGGTCTCAATGTGTATAATAGCATCACAGGGTCCAAGAATTTCTAGGAAAGTTTTAAACCCAAAAAATGTTGTTTGATTCCTCAAAATGGCCTCGGAAGGTTTCAAACCCCAATTTTCCAAACTGGGACATGCCACTACAATAGACTTTCAAGTTGATTCCTCCAACTTTTTTCACTCTAAAACGATCAAGATAGATGAAAAACAATATAATGATCCAATTCAAATCAAAAAACATAGTTTCTATGTTGCACCAGGTGTGTTGGGGGTTGTAAGGGGGCGAGAGCCATTGAAAACAAAATTGACATTTTTTTTTGCATCCATTTTTAGTGGTTTTTCAGCACATGGTTTTTATCGATGGTTTTCTAATTCTGGTTAAGGAATTAAGGTTGTTGACTAATCCAGGTCAATGTATTATGGGTTTTG
>JZKD02S1454685.1:183660-194078 GCA_000966675.3 Picea glauca
TTGAGATTAATGAAAAAGATGCTTTTCCCGTCCCAAATACATGAGTCTTATCTATGTTATTTGATTTGTGTTTAATCTCTAACCCTCTAGTATATTAGTAGCATGCATGCGTAGTGTTTTCTTAATTGCAGGATCGCTTTGTGGAAGGAGCAGCAGCAGCAAGGAGATAAAAGCTCAACGGAGGATCTACTTCAACCGTCGATAAAAAGGTTAGTTGATTCTTCCCATGTTTGCCTAAGAAAAAGGGTTATAGGTTTGGGTAGGAGGTTAAAAGTTATTCTTGAAGGGTCATGATCTGCATACAAGTTTAAAGCCCTAGCTTGTTAGTCCGTAGGGTAGAATACCCCACAACACACATGGAGAGATGAAAATAAAATATGATGATAGAAGAACAAATGATTTGATTGAACTCCCTGGTATAAAATTTGTAGCATAGTTCCTGAGTTGTGACCTTTGAAGCCTGGAAGCAGAGAAACGGTAGGTCATCCGAGGTAGGGAGCTCCACCATAGGGTGTTTTTCAGGTGCGAGATGAGCCCAAGATAATCCACTCACCACTTCGAAGGCACCAGAGAGAAGTGAAACAAAAGGATCAAGAGGACCATTTTTGGGTGGGAGAAAAGTGCTATGAGACTCATTGACTGCATAAACATCTACCAGATTGAAGACAAAGGCTAAAGAGTAATAGGTCGTCAATTATTTGCACACTTGCTCGGGGAAATCAAGGAATTGGGTGTAGGGGAGATGTTGAGGGGGCCTCTTAGGGCCTAATAGTCATCAAATATATGTTATTAGACATTAGACTACATGATGATATGTAATAAGTGGATAAAGCTAAGTAAATGTATGTCACAAGTGGTAAATGTAACTAAAAAAAGGATTATTTGGAGCGGGTGCACGTGATCAAACTATTAATCTATTGTATAAATAACCCTAAATATGGAATACGAACTTGGAATGGAATTCCTTCCCTAAATTATCTCTTCTTGTTGGGTTACGTGTGGTTTCTTGATATATTTCATGATCTAGTATCTCTTGGATGTCTGCCTCAATTTTATGGACTACAACAAATGGTATGAGAGTGGAAAGAGATAAAAAGGATGAATAAGGATCAAATGGATTGAGGATGTCGAGAGAGGAATATAATACTTCAAACCAAGAGATTGAAGTATTGCATTGTGGGAAAAGTTTTAAGTATAGTAAGAAGGATATTGTGACTGAGAGAGAAGAGCAACATAAAGTGTTTGAGAAAAGAGACCCTCGCGTAGTGTTTCATATCACACCATATAGAGAAAGGAAAGAGAAAGAAAAGGATCCTTAGTGCATTCCAACAGAAGAAGGAAGTCCATCTCAGATCAGAATCTATGTTGAACCCAAGACCCCGTGTGTGTCACCAAGATCTGAAGCAGAAACCGAAACTTTGTCAAAATAAATTATAGTTAGTGGAGGAATTCATAACAATATTCATAATAGTGGAAGTAGCATAGAAAACTAGAGTCCTTCATCATCATCGAAGGTAAGTACTATGTACAATACAATGGAAGGAATAGATAATACATTAAGAATGCCTGAATTCCAAGGAGAAGGGTCAGAATACCCAGAACAACATTTGTTTGTATGTGAGATGATATGGACTACAAAGAATGTCCAGGATAAGGAAACAAATATTGGGAAGTTAGAAACGACATTCATAGGTCGCAGAATTTTATGGTACATGAAGTATTAGATTACTACACCGACAGGACAATCAAGGACATTGGAAGAAATTGGACAAGCTTTATTAAAGGAATTTTGGAAGCTGAAATCTGAGTTTCATTACATCATATAGATGAAATAAATTAAGAAAATACAGACTGATACAATTTGGGATTACGATCATAGATTTAAATATGTGATGGGTATATTAACATTCCCGATCCTTGATGAACAACATACATAATGGTTTATTGCAGGTCTATTTATGCACATTCATTATCCTCTAACATGACAAAAGGTAAAATCATAACCAGAAGCATTAGAAATTGTGATGAAGTTAGAATCTTGGATTTGCTTCCCCGACGTCCAGATGTTGTGAGTTGTTTTTCACAACAGTGGTGTCTACCCTATCGAACCAAGCCCTTCAAGGATGAGGTATTGTGTGATATTTTTCCCCTTGAAGTTTATGATGTTCTATTATGCCTACCATATTTGTTTAAAAGGCATGATGTATATGAGTCTAGACATTGCAGTGTTATTATTAATTTGGGTAGACAATTGTACATGATCCCAGTGGTAGCTCCACCTACCGCTATTTCTTTGATCTCTACTAAGAAATGCAGGAAGGTCATTTCCTAGATCAATAAATTTGTCTTCTTCATGGTTCACTCTCAAAGTGAATAGAAGGTTGCAGCCACATCCTGGCCTTTACAAAGGGCCTCTCCTCACAACATAAGAAAGTGGAAAAGATCATGGAATAATACAAAGACATATTCTCTTCATCCACTGGGATTCCACGACACTGTCAGGTCAAGAATTCAATCAATCTAACCCCTAGTGCACCTCTACCCAATGGTACATTCTATTTCTTCTCTCTGATGGAAAATGGGGAAATTAAGTGATAGATCCAAGAGTTGCTTCAAAAGGGGCACATCCAACCCAACTCCGCATATCGCAGGAGCTCAATTGTACTTGTACAGAAGAAATATGGGACTTGGTGACTCTGCATTGATTACAGGGACCTAGACAAGATCACAGTTAGGAATTGGTACCCAATTCCATGAATTGATGAACTTCATGAGCAACTCAAGGGAACTAAGTTTTTCAGCAATATTGACCTGAAGTATAGCTACCACCAGGTCCCAATAGAACATATTAATGTATGGAAGACTTCTTTCAAGTCCAAAGAAGGTATTTTCGAATGGCTAGTCATGTCCTTTGGTTTGACAAATGCTCCATAAAATTTCATGAGATTGATGGATGATATATTGTGACCCTTCACCAACTCCTTTGTGGTGGTATATCTGGATGACATCCTCATCCTCAACAAGAATTAGGTAGAACACTTGCAACATATTCAACAGGTCCTTCACACTCTATGACAACACATGCTATATGCTAACGTGGAAAAATGATCCTTCGACATGAACATGATCCAATAGCTAGGATACATTGTTGATAAGCATGGTGTGCATGTGGACCTAGCCAAGATCCAATTCATTCGTGATTGGCCATCCCCGACCACACTAACCGATAGGGATGATTTTAGGGGCTAAATTTCGCTCACGGGCTATTTTTCCATGGTTTTTCCAAAAACAACATTCTCTATTTTAAAAATGATTCACTCAAATTCGATAGGATAAAATTATTTTACCTTAAAAATAGCCAAAATTTTATAAAAACTATAAAAAATCCTTAGAAATTTGAATAATTTTACAAAAATATAGCCAAACATTTATAGTTGGCATATGAAGGATTAGTAAGATTTGCCAAGATTTCTACATTTTAAAATAAATTTCCATCCTTAAAATCATCCCTACTAACCAAGCTTAAAATTTTCTTAGGAATTTCCAACTTCTATCACAGGTTCGTGTTGGGATTCTCCCATATTGGATGGGCCCTCATCCAATTGACCAAGGGTGGTGGCAAGGAAAATTTCATGTGGGGGAATTCACAACAAAAAACGTTCAGTGATTTGAAACATCGCTTGTGCTCAGCTCCAGTACTCTCCTTAACCTATCTGCAACAAACTTTTGAGATTGAGAATGATGCTTTAGAATATATTGTGGACATAATACTCACTCAACATGGTAATCCAGTTTCATATCATAGTGAGACACTCTCATACATCGTCTTTAATTTCCCCTCCTATTATAGAAATATTCCCCTGTAGACAAGTGAACTTTCCCTTGGATTATTGACCCCTATACTAAGACAAAAACAATCATTTGGACACTACCATTCCTATAAACTCATTTCTGTTATCGAAAAAGAGAGGAGAAGGTAAAGTAGGATGTACTATGTTTACGACGTTTGTCCTAGCTACTCCTATCCACAAGCTTGATCCAATTCCTGGTGCAAATCAATACCTACAATGAACATCAAGAAACAAGTGACTTCCTTCTACTCTTATGGATTAGGCAAAGCAAATTCATCTATGAAAATTAAATTAAACATAGACAAGCACATGAAACCACATACTTGAAGTAAATAGGCCAAGTATATTAAATGAGAACAAAGAAAACTTATAGACCACGAATGATGTCAGTTGCAACTCCTCCAAGCTCTCCTCGTCCAACCCTTGCATCAATCCCACAATCATAAGTCTGATATCTCCCAACTTCTTCTAGAATAAAAGGTTTGACACATCTTATATTCCCCCTATTCTCCATGGAAATCCCTCATTATATAGGATTTGGAGGCTTAACTACCATGGAGAAGATCACTCACTAGATCCTCTAAAATGGGATCTCCAAGATTTTTAGGGAGAAAATATCTCTCAAGGATTTTAGGGAGAAAATATCTCTCACGGATTTTAGGGAGAAAATATCTATCAACATCCACCAAATTAGGATTTTGGTTTGAGAAAATATCTCAACCATCCATGAGATTCTCAACCTCTCCTTGAGATTAGGAAACTAAATGTGAGGTGGATTCTCACACTAAATTAATTTCCTTTTTATGAATATTAAAAATTAATTGATGTGCACATAGTATTTTGATATTCATCTAATGTATTTCTCCTCCACATTGACTAGGGATTGTGACATATGTTATTTCATGGTATCAAGGTGTATGTGACACTTATCAGGGTGCATATGACACTTTTACAACACTTGCAACACTTAAGTGTAAATAGGGATGACACTTAAGTGTGAAATTTTGGTGTGTAATACCACCTATGACAAAGAAATGTATTCCATCGTAAAATCCTACCAACAATGGAAGCACTACATTCTAGGGAAGGAGATAGTCATCCACACTGATCATAATCCTATGTAGTTCATGCAGAAACAAGGCAAATTATAGAATGAACGCCATCAAAAGTGGTCCACATACTTGTAGTAGTTCCATATCAAAATCAAATATAACACAGGGAGCACAAATCGTGTCGTTGACTGCCTCAGTCGACCTTTAGTTGCAACTTTAACCATTTTTCTCCACTCATGTGGCCATGAGGCATCTGAGTGGCCCCAACTCTACAAGAGAAATCCTGACTTCACTACCACTTAGCAGATGCTAGGCACATGCGTGACTATCCCTCATTTTCATATTCATGATAAACTGCTATTCCATATGGGCCACCTCTGTGCTCCTTCAACTGAGCATGCACAATTGATTTGGGAAGCTCACTACAGTTAGATGGCAAGAAATTTTTACATGGAAAATACCATGGAAGTACTACAAAATCATTTTTACTAGACGAAACTTAGACATGATGTCAACAAGTATATCAGGTCTTGCACTGCTTGTTCCATTGTGAAACAAACCACTACGAAACACAAATTGTACACCCCTCTTCCTACTCCCAATAGACCATGGGAATCCATCTCGATGGACTACATGTCAGGCCTTCCTTCAACCAAGTAGGGAAATGACTATATTTTTGTTTTGGTTGATCATGTTTTTAAGATGGCCATTCTCACATACTGCAAGAAGAATATCACAACATAGGCCACTACCAAGCTCTTCTTAGAACAAGTGTGGGTACACTTAGATATACCACAAAAAATCATATCATATTGGGACAACAAGTTCCTTATCACATTCTGGTCCAACCTCTAGTCACTGTTGGACACAAAGCTCACCAAATCCACCATCTTCCACCCCTAAACTGATGGCCAAACAAAGGTTGTCAACATAATTATTGTGCATATATTGCAAATGTACAACTCTAAACATCCGCACACATGGGATGAGAGTCTCCCCTATGTTCAACATAGGTACAACAGATCCTTTCATAGCTCGATCGACCATAATCCCTTTGAGGTGGGATTGGGATCCATTGGGTCCCATTGATGTCTGACTACCCCTTGCATCCACATATTAAGAATCATCCGATGCTCAATCTAAGGCACATCCAGATGAATTTATTACATCTAACAATAAGTCCATGATATTTTAC
Organism: Picea glauca; assembly: GCA_000966675.3. Taxonomy (NCBI): domain Eukaryota; kingdom Viridiplantae; phylum Streptophyta; class Pinopsida; order Pinales; family Pinaceae; genus Picea; species Picea glauca. Next base: position 189,759 of record JZKD02S1454685.1, read on the forward strand.
AGAAATCCAATGCTAAGTACAAACAACACCATGATCAACACTGGTTTCCACACAAGTTTCAGGTGGGAGACAAGGTTTGGTTGAATTTGAAGAAAGTGTGCCTTACATGTCCCCATAGAAATATTCCTCCACTTCACTATGAACCTTATGCCATCACCAAGGCTATGGATGAAAATTATTTTGAGCTAAGCATTATCCCCTTCCTTGGCCTGCACCCCATGTTCAATGTGGACCTCCTTCGACCATAATTCCCACCATTATTGGACACATCAAAGATCACATAGAGGTTGACACCGAGAGAGATCAACATTAACTACATAGAATAGGAAACCATTGATCATATTAAGGACATTCATATTAAGGGCACTTGACAATAGAGGATCCAACTTTATTGGGTTGTCAAAGTACGGTAGCGCGTGCACCAAGGAAAGTGGAGAACTTGGGGCCAATTTCACTAGAAGTTTCCCCACCTATTGGGGGAATTCAATGCAGTGGAAACCATTGATTCCTAAGAGGGAGGATTGATCTAGGTGGATATTTTTGGCCACCCACCTATTCCACTGGCTCAAAGAACAATTTTCATTTTAGCAGTTTTTTTTCTAGTTTTCGGGTCCTAAACTTTCAGGGCCGTTTTCAGACCCTAAGCAACATTTTTTGGGCATGGAAAAATGAGACTGGAGGAATTAGCTAGAGTGTGATGGAAACATGCATATTCCTTGAATAATTATTTCCAATGATCTATTATGCACCTAAAACATATATTGTATGCAAAAGTTACAACCCTGTGAAGTTGATGTACCAACTTATCCCATCGGGGCCCACATGAATTTTTGTTCTTCATATTCGTGGAAAGGCATGTTGTATATGAGTCTAGACCTCACAATGTTATTATTACTTTGGGTAGAAAATTGTACAAGATCCTATAGATATCTCCACCTACTTCTATTTCTTTGATCTGTACTAAGTAATGCAGGAAAGTCATTTCCTAGACCGGGAAATTTTTCTTCTTCATGATTCTCTCTCAAAGTGAATAGAAGGTTGCAACCACATCCATGGCCTCTGCATATGGAATCTCCACATAGAAGAAGAAAGTGGACAATATCGTGGAAGAATACAAAGAAAACTTCTATTCACCCACCGGGGTGTCGCAATACTGTTAGGTGAAGCATTCAATCGATCTAAATCCCAGTGCACCTTTACCCAGTGGGCCAGTCTATCACTGCTCTCTGATGGAAAATGATAAAATTAAGAGAAAGATCCAAGAGATTCTTCAAAATGGGCACATTCGACCCAACTCATCACCCCGTGGGAGCTCAACTATACTTGTACAAAAAAAATATGGGACTTGGCTAATTTGCACTGATTACATGGCCCTAAACAAGATCACAGTCAAGAACCTACACCCAATTCCCTGAATTGACGACCTTCTTAACCAACCCAATAGAGCCAAGTTTTTCAGCAAGATTAACCTAAAGTCTGGCTATCACCAAGGCCCAATAGAACAAACTGTTTTATGGAAGACTACTTTCAAGTCTAAGGAGGGTATTTTGGAATGGCTAGTCATTCCCTTTGGTTTGAAAAATGCTCCGACAACTTTCATGAGAATGATGGACGATATATTGCGGCCCTTCATGAATTATTTTGTGGTGGTATATTTGGATGACATCCTCATATTCAACGAGAATTAGGCAGAACAATTGCAACATATTCAATAGGTCCTTCACACTCTACGACAACACAAGTTATATGCTAATTTGAAAAAATGCTCCTTCGGCATGAACATGATCCAATACCTAGAATACATTATTGATGACCATGGTGTGCATGTGGGCCCAACCAAGATCCAACTCATTCGTGACTGACCATCCCCGACCACACTAACCAAACTTCAAAGTTTCTTAGGACTTACCAACTTCTATAGCACGTTCATGTTGGAATTCTCCCATATTTCATGGGCCCTAAGCCAAGTGACCAAGGGTGGTGGCAAGGAAAAGTTCTTGTGGGGGAATTCGCAAAAAAAAGAGTTTTATGATTTGAAACATCACTTTTTCTTAACTCTAGTACTCTCCTTTCCTGATTTACAACAACCTTTTGATATTGAGACCGATTCTTAAGACTTTGTTGTGGGTGCAGTCCTCACTCAACAGGTTTATCCAATGGAATATCATAGTGAGACACTACTAGATATTGTCTGTAAGTACCCCACCCATGAAAAATAAATGTATTCCATCGTACAAGACTGTCGACAATGGAATCACTATATTCTCAGGAAGGATACAGTCATCCACATTGATCACAAACCTCTTCATTTCATGCAGATAGAAGGAAAATTACAAAATGACTGCCATCAAAAGTGGTCCACATACTCGCAACCGTTACATCTCAACATCAAATATAAGACATGTAGCACCAATTGTGTCACTGACTACCTCAGTTGACCTCCAGTTGCAGCTTTAACAATGGTGCTCCACTCCTATGGACATGAGGCATCCGGGTGGCCCCATCTCAACAAGAGCGATCTTGACTTCACTACCACTTACTAGATGCTAGGCACAGGCACAAATATCTCTGATTTTTATATTCAGGACAAATTTTTATGCCATCTGGGACACCTCTGTGTTCCTTCAAGAAAGCATGAAAATATGATTTGGGAAGAACACTACAGTTAGATGGTAGGAAGAATGGAAAAGACCATAACAGTACTACATAAGCATTTTTACTGGCCAGAACTTTGACAGGACATCAAGAAGTATATCAAGTCTTGCACTTCCTATGCCATTGCCAAACCATCCACTAAGAAGCAACTATACACCCCTCTGCCTACTCCTAATAGGCCATGGGAATCAATCTCTATGGACTACATGTCGGGCCTTCCTTAAACCAATAATGGAAATGACTATGTTTTTGTAGTGGTTGATCAGTTTTCTAAGATGACCATTCTCACACCTTGCAAGAAGAATATCACAGTGTAGGCCATTGCCAAGATATTCTTCGAACGGGTGTGGGTACACTTCGGGATACCATAAACCATCATATCATATCTAGACAACATATTTCTCAACACATTCTTGTCCATCTTCTGGTCACTATTGGACTCTTAGCTCACCAAATACACCGCCTTCCACCCCCAAAATAATGTCTAGACAAAGGTCTTCAACATAATGATCGTGCATATCTTGCGCATGTACAAATCCAAATATATGTGCACATGGGATGAGAGTCTCCCCTATGTTCAACACAAATACAACAGAGCCCTTCGTAGCTCGACCGACAATAGTCCCTTTCAGGCGAGGTTGGGATTTCAACTAGTAGGTCTCATTGATGTCGCACTACCCCTTGCATACACACAATCAAAATCATCCCATGCTCAATATGAGGCCGAAAAAGCCACCAAGTTTATTTAAAAAAGTCATCACATCCAGAAACATGTCCATGATAGTTTACAGAAAGCCAATTCTAAGTACAAACAATGCCATCATCAACACTAGGTGCCACACAATTTTTAGGTGGGAGACAAGGTCTGGTTGCATTTGCAAAAAGAGCACCTTACAGGACCCCATTGAAAGATTCATTCACTTCACTATGGACCTTACACCATCACCAAGGTTGTGGGTGAAAATTATTTTTAGCTAAGCATCCCCCCCTTCCTTGGCCTACACCCCTTGTTCAATGTGGACCTCCTTTTGCCATACTTCTCACCATTATTGGACACATTAGAGATCACAAAGTATTTTACACCAAGAGAGATCAAACCTGAATACATGGAATAGGAAACCACTGATCATATCAAGGGCACTTATATTAAGGGCACTCAACAATAGAGGATCCAAATTTATCAGGTTGTCAAAGCAGGGAAGCTCTTGCACCAACACAAGTGGCTTACCCGGGGCCACGTTCAGTAGAAGTTTCCCCATCTGATGGGGGAAATCAACACATTGGAAAGAATTTCTTCCTAAGAGGGGAGGACTTATCTAGGTGGATTTCGATGGCCACCCACCTATTCCATTGGCTCAAAGAACAATTTTCATTTTGGAAATTTTTTTCTAGTTTTTTTTGGGTCTTAAACTTTCGAGGTCATTTTGAGGCCCTAAACAACATTTTTTGGGTATGGAACATCCACACAATAGGACTCAACTAGAGTGTGATGGAAACATGTGTAGTCCTCAAATAGTTCTTTCCAATGAGCTATCGTTCACCTAAAATGAAGATCGCATACAAAAGTTACAACCTTAGGAAGTTGATGTACCATCTTACCCCATCAGGCCCACCTGACTTTTGGCGCTACATCTCCTAGGTTTAGTTTTTTGTATGTTTATGGTT
>JZKD02S1454686.1:0-10934 GCA_000966675.3 Picea glauca
TCTTGTTTTCATGGTTCAATAGTCTCATAATTCTTGAATATTGTATTGACTCAAGTAATTTGATCCAATATGGAGCATTGAACAATTATATGACAATGTATTGTGTCGATCCCATTAGGATTCTATGGAAACATAAATTACTTTCAGATAGTTTCAAACCAATATTCAATTCTATTCATAATGTAGATAGAACATAGCAACACTAATCCACAATGCGGTAGTCAGGGCCCCACCCTAGAAGTTTCGTTTTCATATCAACCTTGTTGAGCAAACGATCTCGAGATATGGAAAACTCAATGCCAAAGATTAAAAATTTCTCCAAACCATTTGTGCCCCAGAGGGATCGAGATAGGAATCCATTCCAGATAGAATGGAAGGGAAAGAAGAAGTTGGATGATGAGACTAGGTGAGAGCTTATGAGGAAGAATCTTTGCTTCAACTGCAGAGATCCTTGGGTCCCAGGCCACAGGTGCATGGGCAAGGGAGATATTCATTATATTAACTTAGCAGCAGACAGCGTGGACAATGAGGAGGAGGAGAAGGACAGTGGATCCACTAGTTCAGAGGAGGAGTCAGCACCAGTAGAGGAGAAGCTTCCCCATAGACCACCGACACCAACAGGAGCCCATCCTCCAGTAGTCCCATAACTGCTAGAGTAGGCTAACTGGAGGAAACCAGCAAAGGGAGGAGTCATAGTGACCCTTTCTGGTGTTCCCAGATATGATACCCTCTGTATCAGAGGGATTATTCAGGGGCAATAGGAAATCTCCCTGATAGATGGTGGGGCCACCCACAACTTCATTGACGCTTCACTAGTATCGAGATAGGCAATTCAGACAAAGGAATTTGAAGGGTTTGATGTTGCGGTAGCAGATGGCCACACAGTGGAGTGTCTAGACAGAGTTCCAAACTTAGATATGAAATTAGGCAACTATACAGTGAGAGACACATTTTATGTGGTTGACCTATCAGACACAGATGTGGTGTTAGAATTTCAATGGATGATTACCTTGGGAAAAATCACTACCAACTACCAAACCTTGGAAATTGGATTCAGATATCAGGATGGGAAGAAGATTGTTCTAAGAGGTATGTCAACAGGAGCACCCAGGGAAGTTTCATCCAAGAGGATGGAGAGGATATTCAGACATGGGGAGGTAGCATATGCCACAGAATTCTTGATCACTACTCAGACGGATTCAGAAGGTCGACAACAATACCACATAGAGATCAAGAATTTATTGGGACGACATAAGCAGGTCTTTGAGGAAATTCCACCAGGGAGACCACCTGATAGGGGGTTTGAGAAGACCATTGAGTTGGAGGAGGGGGTCAAACCTATGATCACCCCCTCCCTATCATCATCCTAGGAGGTTTAAGGATGAGATAGAGAAGGCAATTAAGGAATTGTTGGTGATGGGACACATCAGACCAAGCAGCAACCCATTTGCTTCTTCAGTTGTCTTAGTTCTGAAGAAGGATGGCACCATGAGGATGTGCATTGATTACCGAGCCTTGAACAAGAAAACCATCAAGAACCAATACCCTATCCCATGCATTAATGAGTTGATGGATGAACTGCATGGGGCAGTTTTCTTCTCAAAAATTGATCTACGCTCTAGATATCATCAGATCAGCATCTGAGAGTAGGAAATAGAGAAGACGGCATTTCGATGTCATTTTGGACACTTTGCGTTCCTAGTTATGCCATTTGGGCTAACCAATGCACCCGCTACATTCCAGTCTTGCATGAACCATATATTCAGGGATCAGTTAAGGAAATCAGTCTTGGTTTTCTTCAATGACATCTTGATCTATAACCGATCATGGCAAGAGCATATGAGGCACCCCAATGAGGTATTGAGCATCATGGAGGCACAGTCATTATATGCCAAAGAGTCCAAGTGTAAGTTCGATATGACAGAGATGCTTTAATTAGGCCACATCATCAGTTCACAAGGGGTACACGTGCACCAAGAGAAGATCAGGGCCATTCTGGATTGGTCGATGCCCAAGAACGTGACATAATTGAGGAGCTTCTTTGGGTTGTGCAGCTATTACAGGCAGTTCATCTAGGGTTTTTCTCAGTTTGGAGCACCACTGATAGATATTACCAAGCATGGGGCCTTCATATGGATCGAGAAATCACACAAATCCTTTGATCACATGAAGGAAGTCATGGTCACTTGTCCAGTGTTGGCACTACCATACTTCACCTTGCCATTTGTACTAGAGTGTGACACATCCGACGAAAGGATCGGTGCAGTTTTGATGCAGGGAGGACACCCCATTGTATCCAAGAGTTGGAAGCTTAGTCAACCTGAGAGGTTGTACTCCATTTATGACAAGNATTCATAAGGTCGACAACAATACCACATAGAGATCCAGAATTTATTGGGACGACATCAGCAGGTCTTTGAGGAAATTCCACCAGGGAGACCACCTGATAGGGGCTTTGAGCACACCATTGAGTTGGAGGAGGGGGTCAAACCTATGATCACCCCCTCCCTATCATCATCCTAGGAGGTTTAAGGATGAGATAGAGAAGGAAATTAAGGAATTGTTGGCGATGGGACACATCAGACCAAGCAACAGCCCATTTGCTTCTTCAGTTGTCTTAGTTCTGAAGAAGGATGGCACCATGAGGATGTGCATTGATTACCGAGCCTTGAACAAGAAAACCATCAAGAACTGATACCCTATCCCATGCATTAATGAGTTGATGGATGAACTGCATGGGGCAGTTTTCTTCTCAAAAATTGATCTACGCTCTAGATATCATCAGATCAACATCTGAGAGCAGGACATAGAGAAGACAACATTTCGATGTCATTTTGGACACTTTGTGTTCCTAGTTATGCCATTTGGGCTAACCAATGCACCCGCTACATTCCAGTCTTGCATGAACCATATATTCAGGGATCAGTTAAGGAAATCAGTCTTGGTTTTATTTAATGACATCTTGATCTATAACCGGTCATGGCAAGAGCATATGAGGCACCCGAATGAGGTATTGAGCATCATGGAGGCACAGTCATTATATGCCAAAGAGTCCAAGTGTGAGTTCGATATGACAGAGATGCTTTAATTAGGCCACATCATCAGTTCACAAGGGGTACAGGTGCACCATGAGAAGATCAGGGCCATTCTGGATTGGTCGATGCCCAAGAACGTGACAGAATTGAGGAGCTTCTTTGGGTTGTGCAACTATTACAGGCAGTTCGTCTAGTGTTTTTATCATCTTGGAGCACCACTGATAGATATTACCAAGCATGGGGCCTTCATATGAACCGAGAAATCACACAAATCCTTTGATCACATGAAGGAAGTCATGGTCACTTGTCCAGTGTTGGCACTACCAGACTTCACCTTGCCATTTGTACTAGAGTGTGACACATCTGACGAAAGTATCGGTGCAGTTTTGATGCAGGGAGGACACCCCATTGTATTCAAGAGTTGGAAGCTTAGTCAACCTGAGAGGTTGTACTCCATTTATGACAAGGAAATGTTGGCAATCACGCATGCCTTGACCAAGTTCAGACAATATTTGGTGGGCAGCAAATTCGTGGTCAAGACCGATCACAACAGTTTGAAGTATTTCCTTGAGCAGAAGGACCTCAGTGAGCGCCAATGGAAATGGGTGAGGAAGGTACAAGAATTTGAATTTGACATAGAGTATGTGAAGGGGAAGAAGAACATTGTGGCTGATGCACTATCAAGGAGACCTATGGCATGTTCTTTGATGGAGATTTCAGCAGGTTGGAAATTCCACTTGTTAGTCGAATATTCCAAAAACAAGTTCGCTTGTGAGGTGATGGATGGGTAGATATAGGATGAATGGTATAGGGTTGTTGAAGATGTCATATTTTACAAGGATAGAGTCTACTTGCTGCCAGATTGAGGGCTTAAGAATATCCTCACCATGGTTCATGATTCACCTCTAACAGGCCATCAGGGTTTTTTCAAAACCTAGAGACAGATCAGAGAGAGGTTCTCCTGGAAGGGCCTCAAACAAGACGTTATGAGACACGTCAATGAGTGTGTGACTTTCCAGTAGAACAAGTTAGAGAATGCTCTTCCAATAGGGATACTTCAGCCACTCCCCATTCCAGAGCAGAAATGGGAGAGTATATCTATGGACTTCATCACAGGTCTACCCAAGGTCCAAGGTAAGGACTGTATCTATGTAGTGGTCGACAAATTGACCAAGTTTGCTCACTTCTACACCATACTGACAGAGTATAGTGCAGTTCAGGTAGTCGAGCTTTTCTGCAAGGAGGTCTTCAGACTTCATGGGTTACCGAAGAACATCGTTAGTGATAGGGACAGTCGGTTCATAGGGACATTTTGGAGAGAGTTGTTTCAGTTGGTGGGGACAAAGTTGACACCTAGCACCATCTATCACCCTCAGACAGATGGGAAGACCGATATTTTCAACAATTGGGTTGAAGGGTATTTGAGGAACTATGTAGGAGGATAGCAGAGAACATGGGTAAAGTGGTTACATTTGGGAGAACATTGCTACAACACCACCTTCCACATGTCCATTGGTATGACACCCTTCCAAGCATTGTACGGATATCACTTTGGTAGACTTGGTCTTCAGGGAGAGAAGAGCTCCCAAGGCCAAGGATTGGATCATAGAGAGTAAGGATATTCTCAAGTTGTTGAAAGAGAAGCTATAGATGGCGCCAAACTAACAAAAGATAAGTGTGGACAGGCATAATATAGAGCATAGCTTTGAAGTTGGAGATTTGGTTTTCTTGAGACTCCAACCCTACAGATAGTCATCTCTAAAGAAGAGTGGGGCTGAGAAGCTCAAGCCCAGATTTTATGGTCCTTACAGAATCATGCACTGAGTAGGTGAGGTTTCTTACAAGCTAGAGCTTCGAGAGGGGAGAAATATTCATAACATGTTCCACGTGTCTTGCCTCAAAAAGGCAGTGGGACAATTCATTAGCACATCAGAGGAGCTTCCCTTGTTGGATGAGGAGGGACAGTTGGAGTTAGTTACGGAGGAGGTTTTAGATTTTCGGGAGTGGAAACTGAGGAGCAGGGTCATCAAAGAGTGTTTGATCAGATGGAGAGGGATTCCAGTAGAGGACGCTACTTGGGAGAGCGAGAAGGTGTTGCAGCACCCTGGACTAGTATTGCTTGAGGACAAGCAATTTCAGGAAGGGAGGACTGTAATGTCCCTTTCCAAATAGGAGCTCCAGAGAGGAGGATTAATGGTCTAAACTGCCCCTTTAGACTATAGCTAGGGCAAAAGAGGGGTAAATAGGGTTACTAGAGGTCACTCCAGTCACAGGTGTTATATTCAGAAAGTGACATTGAGCTAAAAAGAATTAAAATAATTTTTAAGTCATTTTAAGCAAAAAATAGAAGTCAACAGTGAATTAGGGTTTCAGTAGTGATTTAGGGTTTTGGAAGTCAACAGTGAATTAGGGTTTCAACATGATTTAGGGTTTTGGAAAGCTATAAAGGAAGGGTCAGCGACCTAATTGATTATTATGCATATTATGACTTGTCATTGAGGAGAAGAGGTGCATCTCAGGAGAGATAGTTCAGTGTATTCTGGGAGGAAGACAACAGTTGGCTAATTTTAGTGTTGAAAGACACACCCTAGTCACCGGAAAGATCATCCAGGTCTTCCATCATTCTTCATTGATTTTGCAGTGCTCCCATATTCTGGGTATTATCTTTTAGTTTCTTATTTGTATTCCAGCTAAAGATCCTTTTGTCTTTTGATCTAGACGAGTGTTGTTATTTTATTCAGCCACAGTTGCTTATTTGTATTCCGGCTAAGATCCTTTGTCTATTGATCTAGTCGAGTATTGTCAATTTATTCAGCTGCATTCACCCATTTTGTAATCCACATAGATATCATAATACAAAATTTGCAGTCCTTTGCCACGTTTATTATTTGTATGATCATTTATATGTTGTAAACCTTTGATCCTACACACACATTAGCAGTGTTTCCTAGACTATCTTAGGAAAATAGAGGAAATTATGCTTAATTTTAACCATTTGGCTTTCCATATCCTTGAGAAATTCCATCCCAAGTACTATTATGTCTACTAGGTTATCCCAACTCACTGGAGTATTATAACATCCCCACTATAATCTCCAGTTTAATTAATGCATAACGTAGATATGAATATAGCTATGGCCAAGTGATGTAATATGTGAAATGTATTTTTTTATTTTAAATAAAAATAATGTGATACCAATTGTTGGGAATATGGATAGATTTGGGGGTTGATTAATCCACAAGAGAAAGGGGAATTCCTAGGCAGTGTCTAAGAGGGCCCGAGGAGGAAATGGTTCATGGGTATTAATTCAAACCCCAATTTTGTGAATTTTACTATCAACTAGGGAAACCTTATATTTACTAGTTAAGTGTATGAGAGCCCAATCATTGAATACANCTTTGGGTTGTGCAGCTATTACAGGCGGTTCGTCTAGGGTTTTTCTCATCTTGGAAAACCACTGATAGATATTACCAAGCATGGGGCCTTCTTATGGACCGATAAATCACACAAATTCTTTGATCACATGAAGGAAGTCATGGGCACCTGTCTAGTGTTGGCACTACCAGACTTCACCTTGCCATTTGTACTAGAGTGTGACGCATCCGACGAAGGGATCGGTGCATTTTTGATGCAGGGAGGACACCCCATTGTATTCAAGATTTGGAAGCTTAGTCAACCTAAGAGGTTGTACTCCATTTATGACAAGGAAATGTTGGCAATCATGCATGCCTTGACCAAGTTCAGACAATATTTGGTAGGCAGCAAATTCGTGGTCAAGACCGATCACAACAATTTGAAGTATTTCCTTGAGCAGAAGGACCTCAGTGAGCGCCAACGAAAATGGGTGAGGAAGGTACAAGAATTTGAATTTGAAATAGAGTATGTGAAGGGGAAGAAGAACATTGTGGTTGATGCACTATCGAGGAGACCTATGGCATGTTCTTTGATGGAGATTTCAGCAGGTTGGAAATTCCACTTGTTAGTGGAATATTCCAAAAACAAGTTCGCTTGTGAGGTGATGGATGGGTAGATACAGGATGAATGGTATAGGGTCATTGAAGATGTCATATTTTACAAGGATAGAGTCTACTTGGTGCCAGATTCAGGACTTAAGAATATCCTCACTGCGGTTCATGATTCACCTCTAACAGGCCATCAGGGGTTTTTCAAAACCTACAGACAGATCAGAGAGAGGTTCTCCTGGAAGGGCCTCAAACAAGACGTTATGAGACACGTCAATGAGTGTGTGACTTGCCAGCAGAACAAGTCAGAGCATGCTCTTCCAATGGGGCTACTTCAGCCACTCCCCATTCCAGAGCAGAAATGGGAGAGTATATCTATGGACTTCATCACAGGTCTACCCAAGGTCCAGGGTAAGGACTGTATCTATGTAGTGATCGACAAATTGACCAAGTTTTCTCACTTCTACACCATACTGACAGAGTACAGTGCAGTTCAGGTAGTCAAGATTTTCTGCAAGGAGGTCTTCAGACTTCATGGGTTACCGAAGAACATCGTTAGTGATAGGGGCAGTTGGTTCATAGGGACATTTTGGAGAGAGTTGTTTCAGTTGGTGGGGACAAAGTTGACACCTAGCACCAGNTTGAAGTATTTCCTTGAGCAGAAGGACCTCAGTGAGCGCCAATGGAAATGGGTGAGGAAGGTACAAGAATTTGAATTTGACATAGAGTATGTGAAGGGGAAGAAGAACATTGTGGATGATGCACTATCAAGGAGACCTATGGCATGTTCCTTGATGGAGATTTCAGCAGGTTGGAAATTCCACTTGTTAGTGGAATATTCCAAAAACAAATTCGCTTGTGAGGTGATGGATGGGTAGATACAGGATGAATGGTATAGGGTCATTGAAGATGTCATATTTTACAAGGATAGAGTCTACTTGGTGCCAGATTCAGGGCTTAAGAAGATCCTCACCGCGGTTCATGATTCACCTCTAACAGGCCATCAGGGTTTTTTCAAAACCTACAAACAGATCAGAGAGAGGTTCTCCTGGAAGGGCCTCAAACAAGACGTTATGAGACACGTCAATGAGTGTGTGACTTGCCAGCAGAACAAGTCAGAGCATGCTCTTCCAATAGGGCTACTTCATCCACTCCCCATTCCAGAGCAGAAATGGGAGAGTATATCTATGGACTTCATCACAGGTCTACCCAAGGTCTAGGGTAAGGACTGTATCTTTGTAGTGGTAGACAAATTGACCAAGTTTGCTCACTTCTACACCATACTGACAGAGTATAGTGCAGTTTAGGTAGTCGATCTTTTCTGCAAGGAGGTCTTCAGACTTCATGGGTTACCAAAGAACATCATTAGTGATAGGGACAGTCGGTTCATAGGGACATTTTGGAGAGAGTTGTTTCAGTTGGTGGGGACAAAGTTGACACCTAGCACCAACTATCACCCTCAGACAGATGGGAAGACCGAGATTGTCAACAAGTGGGTTGAAGGGTATTTGAGGAACTATGTAGGAGGACAGCAGAGAACATGGGTAAAGTGGTTGGAGCGTGGTAGAATTTCATGCTGGGATGACAAAGGAAATTACCTCAACTAACAACTGTAAGAAAAATCGGTTACAGAAACAAACCTAAATAAAATGGACTTTAAACATTTGAAATCATTGTGAAACTTACTTAGTAAAGGAGGGACATAGGCGGTCGTGCATCCATATTCATGGGTTATGTAGGACTTGAACCCTCCTGGACATCGGTCTCTTTTTTCACACAGAGGAAACCTTGCAGATTTTAACACAAGAAGTTTTGCAAAGAGTGTGTAGGAGCCAAAGGAAATGAGACTTAGTTACTAGGGACCTCTCGTATCAGATTAATGGTGAGAGAAGGTGTGGGTACGTTGGCCATGTGAATGAATGTGCGTGGGTGTACCCCATTGGTCACAAGAACCTAGAATCTGTACAATAGCAGAACCCTATTAACTTTCAAACCAGAGGTGTTATGACCTTACGGACATGTATTAAATGTATTGTGAACCGAACCCACTCACATTGTTAGTGAAATCCTCATCAACAAATTGAAATGTCTCCACGCTGGTTAGTAAGTGTTAAAATTATGACTCATCATGCAAGGTGTAATTCCAAACCTAAGCGTGAAACATCGTTTTCACTTAACCTGTCATTGTTTATAACTGGCGTCTTGTTAAACTCGTTAACTACTTTGTTATAGGACTTAAAAAAAAATGATAATAGTTGGGGCGTTCTTATACCTACAGGCTGCAAGGATACCTTTATCGACATTATACTCTCTCTAGTGAACTTAAATCAAACATTACATTACTTTGGGTATGAAACATTATGATAATGGGTTGTATCTAATATTTTATTAATCTCTTGTCATACCTAGAATTTGTAAGGGGTTAGAGTAAATAAAGGAAGATGGATTGTTTGGAATGATCATAACGAGGTATGAAGTATCCCTTCAGATGGATGTGAGGAAGAGAACACCATGTCTATTTGAATATGGAACTCCGGTGAAGTACTTTGGTGGGCACCCTAATATAAATAAGAAGTTGTAGACTAGAGTCACTTTAGACCTTGTGGTTATGAATTGCTCATAGTGTTGGAGAGGCCCCACTTCAATTGGTTGACATACGATAACACATGGTTTGGGTAACAAGAATAAGCATGAGTTACATGAAAAGAGTAATCACCTTCTTTCACTCACTGATAATAAAATAAGTATACATTGCATTCTGACAGAAATTTTTAATTGCAAATAGATCAAGTATAAACAAAACAAAGGAGTTTTAATGTACCTAGCAATTTGTTTTTTTGTCAGTAATTTAGCATACATTACAAGCAGCTTGTTATGCTTCTTTCTTTCCTAGTTATTCCTCAGATTTTCTTTGATGTTCCAACTCTTTTGCTACCCTATTTTTATGTGCTTCATGAGATTCTTGTTCAACCTCTACTTTCAATTTAGCTTCTTTCACTCTTCTATCTTCTTCATTCTCTCTAAACTATGACTCCTCGGAAAAAATCTTATCTGGTTTGATTGATGAGCTCTACTTGCTCATCCATGGACGAGATTTTAGAAATAGTAAGGTTTCGCTTGAATTTTCTCTGAATGACTTCATCCCAACTGTGAACATTCTTTGTAAAAACCTCATCATCGAACTTGTCATGAGCATAGGGCCAATACATCGTTACTTTTTTATATTGCTTCAACACTAACCCTTTAGGATCATGTTTGTGGTATCTCCTAGTCCCAAACATGTATTCTAAATGAATTAAACCCTCTTGTCTTGGTTTTGTGGTATCTTTAACAAAGTAATAACCCAATTGAAATCCATATCGGATAAATACTCTATTTTTATCTTTGACAAAGGAGTTGTTGAACCCTTGCATAATAGTTTGATAACAGATTTATCTTAGGTCCAATATGTTTGGTACATAGATCGGTAATAAATGTGAGGCCCTATTGGCTCTAAAAATCCTAAAGTAAGTGCACTTCTCTTCAAGATACTAATTTTTGATAAGTGAGATGATATTCTTGACTTGTTTGGAAATCCTTGGGCATTCTTACAGAAAAAAAAAATGAAATATAGTTTGGCTAAGAATAAATCATAGATCATGGGATATGACTTCTTACATTTGTTCTCCCATAAGATACTAAAGTACACATGCATATGTACTTCAGACACGTGCCAACTCAAATTTGTTTTTAAAAATACATTCCTTGCACATACCACATCTAAAAGGTAAGAAACCATGTAAAACAAAGGTACTTCACCTAGTTCAATATCATATGCTCAAGACCTATTCTAGTGTTGAGTTTATTCACTATGGTGGCACCCAAGTTGAACACACTGTTGAGTCCATTTTTATGCTTCCATTTTTCTCTATAAACCATACTTTTGCCTCTTTATCCA
>JZKD02S1454697.1:0-10934 GCA_000966675.3 Picea glauca
TCCTCCACCATTTCAATATTTGAGGATATAATTCAAGCCCATTCCAAGGAGAAGATCATGGATATTTGGTTGGAATATCTTATCCAAGATATATGAGAGATATGTGTGAGGATTTAAAGGGATTATATTTTGTAATAATGGGAAATGGGTTGAGAGAAAAGTGGATCTATAATAATGAGATGGTTATCTTATATTCAAGGCTCTCATGTATAAAAGAGAGTGCTCTCTCTTCATGAGAATTCAATTAGGAGAAATTAGAATTCAATCAGTTGTAAGTAGAGAATTAGAGTAGTCATTAATGGTAGTCATTAGGATTCAAAAGAGAAAGGGATTCTTAACTTTGATTCATGGTTTTGGTTTTCATGCTTTTATTGTTTTGTTATGAAGATTGATTTGGTTATTATAATAGAAGATTATTTCATTGGCGTGAGCTCACATATGTTGTTGTGTTATTCAACTCCTCACATGTTGTACTTCTTTTTCCTTCATGTAGTTCTCCATTTCTAGATTACTTCCATTTACGCAATTTTCCATTCTTAGAGTAATTTCATTTTCCATTCTTAGATTAATGATTATTTCAGTCGTGTGTTAGATTAATGATTCAATTTTAGTTGTAGCTTAAACATTATATTAGATTAGTCATGCTTAAATATTGCATATACTTTGTGTGTGCTTCGTCAGTTTATGAACCCTAGGTTGACAAATTAGATAGTTGGGTAAATACTACAATGCAATTAATTCAACATTAGTTCAGCCCAATGTAATGATTGTTGTTCCTTTTGTTCTGATTGTCGTTCCTTTTGCAGGTCGTGATGTTCCTTTGAATAGATCAACTATCGTTCCCTTTACGATTGTTTTTCCTTTTGCAGGTCATGTTGTTCCTTTGAATAGAACAACTATCGTTCCCTTTACTATTGTTGTTCCTTTATAGGTGTTGCATCTCTGGAGGTTGGGTATTGAAAACAGAAGGTAAGAACCTACGTAGGCGACAAGTAAAATGCTTGTGCTAGCACCTACCTTTGGTTGATGCATAGAGGTTGTTTTTAGGACATCTTTAGAGCCCAACAATGGTTACATCTCATGCTGGATAATCCAATGGATAGCATTACTCCCTAAGTTCTCATATTGACAGTCTGGTCTAATCCTTGCATATTCGTTGAACTTTTTCTTTTAGATGATCGATGACTCTGACTTAATCCTCAGTTGAGGTGGACATTTTTCATCTACTCTGGAACTTTGGATATTCGTGAATCTGGGACTACGAGTTACTAAAACTCTGAAGTACTTCAATTCCTCCATAGGTTTTCCTACCGAATAAGTCATGAAATGATGGTGGCCACTTTTTGTTGGTTAACACCTCATGCTTACACTATTCTTCCACTATGTTTGATCAATGATTGAGAATGCTCCTGAATTAGATCAACGATTAAAATTACTTCATGGTTTCTTCCTTCGGTGATTAGCTGATAACATAAGCTTGGATATCCCTGAAGTTAGTAATCCCAGAGTGACGTGGCTTGCTGAAGTCACTCAATATGATGTGGACCCTAATTATTTTTTCCATGTGTCACCCTGATTCATGAATTTCAAGGTCCTTATGTGACACATCGACATTGATATTTGTTACCACTTGATTGGCCCATGTGTCATATTTGTCTCCTTCCACATGTCTCCCTCCTGGATCATGGAGTTTCACTTCGTGGCTTCGATACTTCGTGGCTTTGGGATTTTTTCACTTTTTATATCAACCTTTGATCATCGCCGAAGTGTCGAATATGTTTTTCCACCATTTGATATTTCCTTGTCTTGATTTGATGCCCTCTGTTTACTCCGGGACTTCGTTCCTTTGGCCCCGCTTATCATATCCTTCCACTACTTCATACAACGATAGAGAATGGTCCTGAAATGGATCAAAAGTTAGTGTTACTTCCAGACTTGAGGATTTCAAGCCTTACCATATCCTTCCACTTTATGTCGATCAACGGTCGATGGGATTTCCCAACTCTTCCTTTGTTCCAACGGTCGCCGAGAGTTCGTGACTTCGGGGCTTTGGCCTTTGGGTATTCCGACATGATTCAGACTTATTTTCACCCATGTGGTCAGTGTCGAAGTTGATCACCATCGCACTCGCCTATCCTCATCCAAAAATCACCATGAATTTCCCATATCTGATGGCCCTCATTCACTTCGGGACTTCAGGGCTCCGACCTTCAAGTATTCTTGGTTTTTCTGAACTTCTTATTGCTAGAGTGGTCAGTGATAAAGTTGACCACCTTATTTCCTTTAGTAAGATCTGATGATTCAACATTTCCATAATTGATCTACGGTCAACATTTAATTATAAATTAAATATTGATCTAACAACTGATAACTCATTTGAATCTCCCTCTTGATTGACGATTGGCGTTTATTTCATGATTTTAGGATTTTCTGGATTCTTCCTTGTCTCCAGTAATCATCGAAGTGGCGAAGTGTCGAAACTTGTGCTATCCTTCCACTTGTTTTCGATCAACGGTTGAGATTTCGACCGACTTTAACAAAGTTTCCTCTCAGTTATGAGGGTGTTTAGTTCTCTTCTTTCTGATCTGTTCATCGATATTTCTCTTGAGATTTTAATAATTGTTTTTGCATTATTTTATACACTGATATTTAGTCGCTAACCCTTCTGAGATATTAATTATTTGTGCTTCATTACTCCTTTTGTACGTGGATTCTCTACACACTACCTCTCCTGAGCTTTAGGAACATATGATCACTTTTGATCCTATCGTTATCAATAGTGATCATGAATTGCTTCTTCCCCAAGGTGATTCTACCTTTTCCCCAAGGTGATCTTACTTTTTCTCTTTTTACTGTATATGTTTGACTCATGTTTCCATCAATGAAAAAACACAACCAATAATGCCAACAATATCCCCCTTTGGTATTGAGGGAAACATATCTGTAAAACAAATAATTTTTCTCCACCTATCACTGATCTCATTTTGGAGGATTGAACTTTTACTTATACCAAATATTGATGCCAAATTTATTTTATTGTTTTTCTCCCCATTTGACATCAATGACAAAGAGTTAAAATTTTATTGTTTTTCTCCCCCTATGAATGTGCCAAATATTATCTCAATCTCTTGGGATTTTGTGTTCAAATAGGTAGTCTTATTGATACCAATTTGTTTTTTTTTGGTAGTGATAAAGTCTTTTTAAACCTAATCCAATGAATTCCTCATTTGATGACCAAATTAAATTCCCCCCTTGAGTTTTTACTATTTCATAGGGTTTTCTCCTTTGTCCTAAAGGACAATGGTGTGAATCTTACTAATCTTATTATTTTTTTTCTTTATTCTTGTTGATATTCTGATCTTTCAGAAGAATATCATTGATCGATGCCAATTAATTTAATTTCCATTCTTCAACCAATTTAATATCTTATTCACAGTACTTCGACTCTACATAAACCAACTTCAACTTTTGTCCCTTAGAAATAAGATTGACTTGGTACTTTCATATGTTGTTTGTTAATTCCTCTTCATAAGTTTTTCATTCTTTTGGAAATTCCTCATTAGGTTTTTTTGTTTGCATTTTTCTTATTTAGAAACTCTTCTTTCCTGATTTTGATCCATTTCATATTCAAATCTTTGAATTTTGCATTCCTTATTAGGAACTTCACCCATCGTTTTCTTGTTATCACTTTCTTCATTTTCAGGTGCCAGATCATTTCTCTTGCTTTCTATTCCAGATTTTCTTCTCCATACATTTTCATGAGATATTTTGTTTGTAGGATCTTTCATTTCTTCTTTTGTTCCAACCTTCATTAGATTTTCTTCCCAACTTGTATGAATTATTTCTCATGGATAGACTTCTTGATTTTCTGCAGTTTTGGGATTTCTGACCAAGCCTATCACAATTGTAACATCTCATTGTATGACAAAAAAAAATTGTGTGGAAAACATAATTGGATCTCCAACATCTCATTGAGTTATTGGACCTTCCTGAATTTCTCTTTTCAGGATTCTTGCATTCCAATTCTTTGTGACCAAAATTATTACAAGAAAAGAAATAACCATTGAAGGTGTTTCCATACTTGGGTCTGTTGTGAGATGAGAAGTTTCTCTTTTCATATGTTTCTTGTTTTTTACTTTTATATCTTCCTTCCTTAACAAAGTTCATGGTTTGTTTAGGTTTATGACTGTACCTTTTTCTTTTGAGGAGTATGATTCTTTATCATGTTTTTTAATGGTGCTCCATTTTCCACCTTCTTATTTCTTATTGTATCCAAAACCGATTTTGTCATCAATTGGTCTTTGATTGTTCCAGATCCTATCTAGGATAGTTGAGCTATTCTGTAATTTGACAATTTCTTTTGTCTTTTCATTCTTCTTTTTGAGGTTTATAACTTCCATTTCCAACATGTGACATGTTTCTTCCTTTGTAGTTAATTGGATCTTCTGTGCTTCTTCATTTTTCTTAGTTTCTTCAATTTGAGTCGTTAGATTTAAATTATTACTTTCATTTGTCATTTTGACATTAATAATTTCCAATTCCAACATGTTACGTGGTTCTTCCATTTTAGTTAATTGGATCTTCTGGTCTTCTTCATTTTTCTTAGCTTCTTCAAGTTGAGTTTTTAGACATATGACCATTTCTTATGTATCTTCTAGTACTTCTTTTCTTTTATTGTCACGTGTCTTCAATTCTTCCATTTCTTCTGTTAGATTAGCAACTTCGGTCTTCAATCTTTTGATTTCATCTTCTTTGTCTTCTAACTGAATCTTGTTTTCATGCTCTTCATGGATATATTGCTATAATTGTTCTAGTAGCAATGTATCTTTCTTTTGAAGTTTCTCCAACTCTTCAAAAGTGCACATAACTGTGTATTCAAGTTGGTCAAGAACGTCCTTGGTAACTTCAATATATAGAGCATTTGTTGGTTCCATATTAATCACTTCAAATGTATTTATAACATCAGTATTAAAATATAATAGTTTTTCTTTAGTGAATACCGAGGTATTCATCAATTCCTTGATATAGTAGTCTTCTCTGTTGATGGCTGGGGTTTGCATCAATTCTTTGATGGAATTTTCCTCTTTTGTGTTTTGTTCTTTATTCTGATCATAATTCTCTTTATTTGTATTTTTCTCTTCAATCTGATTTGATTTCTCCATTTCTTATTTTTGTTCTTTATTTGATAAGAATTATCTAGCTGGAGCCATAATACTTTAGTAGAGATGAATTGTCCCATATTTTCTTTGACTTGGTCTAACAATCCATTATGGATTGCCTTCAATGTTATTGAATTATTTTTCTTTGCTTCTTTTGCAGTTTTGGATTTTTTCTTTGAGGCAGTTGAGTACCAAGGTTTAGATACTACTGAATCCAAAACACTAGATCCTCTTGACTTCATATACCATTTCATTCTTTCCCTCCATGAAGAGTAGTCTGTTCCATCAAATAAGGGAGCCTCATTTGTGGAGAGAGCCATTTTTCCACCCATTTCTTCAAAATCTACCTTCCAGTGTTTAAACTGTGATGAAGGCATTGGCTCTAATACCAATTGTTGATTCACACACTGACACTGAGAGGGGGGGGTGAATAAATGTCTGGAACTTTTGAATTCTTTTCACACTTTCATAGATTAACTCACTTAATTGAATAAGATATATGCAACTCAATTAATTATTCATAAACATGTGTAACAAAAACTGTATAAAGTAGATAAAATATATTTCTTTTATTTATTTAACTTTAATGAATACAAATAAAATCAATCCTTTAATATATTCAACTTCAACTGAATATGAGAGATCCAACTCTCTCATACAAGACCCATCTTGTAGTTCTCAGATCCAGCTTATAAATGAGGAATCCAACCCTCATAACAAGACCCAACTTTTTGATCTCAAATCCAACTGAGATGTGACGAATCCAATCCTCATAACAAGAATCATCTTGTAAACAAGCACCAACCTAATAGAATGAACTTCCATTTCAATCCATTATATATATAAAATCCACCAAGACACACTAGGATTCACCACCACTTCTGGTTTATATAGTATTTCAATAGGTATAGGATTGAACCATTGTGTCTTTTGACATGAACCATTGCATCTCTTCATTTAATTTAGCATAGACAATCTTCTCTTTTTATTCATTAATTTATCGTGTAAGTTTCTCGACTAATTAGAAGATTAATCTTGATTTGAATTCCGTCCACATGAGCTGATCACAGGTATGGATCAACTCATTATAACATTCCCATGCTTCTGATGGATCCCTAGTTCTTCAACAGATCATATTCGAGATTTTACTATCTCTATGTATTGTTATGGTGTTAATCTCGTCAAATTACTTCATAGGCCCCTAACTATTCATAGAATTCAAAATTTTCAAAGGATATTTCTTCAACTCACTTCCATTTGTGACCACGGGCTCAAAACCACGGGCTTAGTTATTTCAAACGTTGTTTTGTTAGTGCTTTTCTCCTTCCACCCTTGATTATTTACTTCTAGTGTTAAGCCCTAAATAGTGTCTCATTACCCCTTAATTGGGGCATATTACATTAGTAATGTTATTTTATTTATGTCATCTTTATTCCATTAGTTGTAATTGTACCTCCTAGTCTCCTATATATACCAAGGATACATTTTCATTTGGAATCATCTTGTATTTGGACATTTATGTGGGGTATAAGAAGGTTTCTCCCTCGAAGAGGCTTAATACTTGAAACTCTCTCTTTTTCAAGGTGTTGAGTAATTATTCTGATGTTTTTCTAAGCTATATTGATATTTGGTTCTTAACATATGGTATCAGAGCTCAAGGTCTTGGGGTTTCGCTGCTACATCTAAGATACCTTGGAATTTTCCCTATAACTTGTTTTTCTACGACGTTTCAGAAGGAAAACTTTGGAGGATATTTAGTAGATGGATCAAGGTACGTTGGGTTATAATTTCATCTCCCGAGGCCTTATATTTTAGGAGATACATCATGTGTAAGATAGGGTTCTGGAATCATCCTGAATTGAGTCATCATAAAATTTTCACTATAAAAACTTTTTTGTAACGTTTCAGACCCTGAAATCCAGATAGTATTCACAGAAATTATTAATTTATCTTTGAAAAACATTTCAGCTTCTCGATCATCCTACATTTGTATATACATTGTGTGGAAGATAGGATATTTGACTAGTCCTATTGACTAGTCTCAAGTAGGTGTTCTGGGTTAAAAAAACATAAATTATTCCTCGAGTATCCAATTTGAGTGAGACCAGTTGCATTGGATAGTGGACAGTCTGAAGTATTTTTGGTACAGGTTTCATAATTTAATACTAATTATTTTTTGCGGGGTGTGATATACAAGTGATATATCCTGGAAAGGTAAAAAATCAGCAAGTTGTGGGGAAGTTACCATAAATTCTACTTGGTACATCCAATTTTGATTAGACCTGTGGAATTGCAAAGAAGAAATATCAGAGAACTACAAAAAATAAATTTTCATACCCAGAAGGGCCGAAATTTTGGAGATACAATAAAAGAAAGATTGTCTAGCATAACCACCTAAAAATCAAGGTTTAAAGTGATACTTGGCCAACATGCCACCAAAAAAGGGAACTTCTACACCAAATAAGCCTCCAGACAAACCTACTTGGACTCTTGATGAAGGTGAAGAAATGCATAGGGACATAAATTATTTACAAAAGAAGACAATAACAAAAGATGAACTACAAGAGATGATGGATTCAACAGAAGCTAAGTTGGAGGCAATAAATACTAATATGGATGGTTTAAAAGGGGAGATCATGGAAGGATTGAAAAATTTCCTAATAGAGAGGACACCTGTAAGTGAAAATGTATCTTGTTAGCACATAAACTTGTCAAGATCTTGTGAGTTGTGATTTCTACCCAGGTCTATAATTTTGTCTATCTCTCCTCCTTTTGCAGACCTGATCATAGGTTTTTCCTCTCGGCTTGTAGTTTTCCTTTTGTTAGCATTCATCCATTCGATAGAAATATTTTTCCTTATCCACTTGCCTTAGAAGTATTGGCTCTAAGCCTTTATGTTTTCCCTGAAAACGATCTCTTTTCTATTTACCTCTATTGATGAGCCTTTGTTTTCCCGAGCCCTTAGTCAATCATCCATGTGATTTCTCGTAGGTCACATTCATGAGCACCAAGCACAATAATTGAAGAAATTTGATGTGGAAGCAAATCAAGTGAGTAAGGAAGAACAGTTTTCAATGGCAGAGATCCCTCAAGCAGATCAGATCGATGGCCATCGGGTGTTCGAGACCATACAGTTGAATGAAGTATAGAAAACAAAGGTATGAAATCACGAGGCCCATCCTAGCCATTGATATTGGGAAGAACGTGCGGTGGAGGATCAGTGTTTCACTAAATCACATGATGGAGCACTCAAAGGGATGAGCCATAAGGACTCGTGAAACGCGAAGTCGCAAAATAATCATGGCCATCTGTTCAACAGGAAACATGGTTCTAGATCCAAGTCGCGGAGAAATCCATTTCGTCAAGGCGAAAGTGAGAAATGTTGACATCCCTAGCCCTGAAATGCCAATATGATATAGTCTATCTGATGTAAAGAGACACGTGTTGACCGATCTGGGCGGTTGCATTTTTGTGACTTTGAGTTTCGAGCATAGAGCGCATCGTGATCTCGCAAAACACAAAATCGTGATGCACCTAAGAGTTAAGCTCACAATCACAAGGTGGGGTCATATGGAAAGTGGAGCCAAAGGAAAGATATGGGCCCAATGCAAGCAGTGGGAAGCTATAGTTTTTTAAGGAAAATATCATGGTCGTCAAGTCCTAAGAAAGTCTGATCATTGATCCAGGTGGATCGTTTCGCGATTTCGAGCATCGGGATATTTGGAGCCAAGGGGAGTGAAAACTCCCGAAATGCGAAATCCTGATATTTCATATGGGTAAGCACGAGGTTGCAGCCTGCGGTTGTGTGGGGAAAGGAAAAGAGTTACGCAAAGGATCAAATTGCTCGAGTTGGTCACAGAGAAGGATATGTTTGGTATCGAGGCTCCAGAATTGACTAAAAGGAATTATGAGTTTTTCCTGGAGCATTCATGGGTGTCAGGGCTTGCCCTGATCCCTAAAAAATTATTTAATGAAAATGGGGAAGGTGGTTGAAACCGCATTTCACTACATAAATGGAAAGCCTGGAAAATTCGTTCATGGAGGGTAGACTATTAGCCAAAAGTTCATTGTCATAGATTCTCTTGTGAATCCCATACTCATCTGATCTTACGTCTAACAAAAGAATGAAAGTGCAGCCTGACAGAAGAATATGCAGATACAAAGCTTTGATTATAGTAGCCAGGTCATAATTCTGGTGGTGGAAGTTCTCTGAGTATAAATACTCAGTTTTTATATTTTGTAATGGTCGATGGAAAAACAAAGCTCTCGTATTGTAAAGTCTTAATGAAGCTTATGGTTTTTTGGCTATGTATCTGTATTTGAGACTTATTTTTTAATGACAGTCAGATCTCTTAATCCCTCTTGTTTCCTTATGATGTTGAAAGAGTTCATGGTTGACTGATTCACTTGAATTATTGTGACTGCATTATGATGAAAGTTTGATTATAGTGTTGTTATAATTTCTTTCAGTCCCTTTGTAATTTGAATTCAAAAGGACCTTGTGTTCAAGTTTTTCTTCCTTAGGCTGCTGGAAAGCCTGATGTTTATGGAAGCCCTCTACATTCTTCACTGAATTCTTCCCCCTACTCACCCTTACTACAACCTACTGACTGAATTTAAACCAGACCTCACCTTCTTGTGCATATCAGTCTAGTCTTCTAACTTAAGATGATATTTTCTTGAGATTGTGCCCATTTTACCTCTTTTATAACCAACCCATGACATTAATTTTTGATTGGTATCAGTCTTACCTCTTCCAAAATCCAAGGGTGACTTCTGGTGCTAACATATCCCATGAAATTCATGATGAATACACAAGGAATATGAATCAAGAATGGATAAACTCTAACTTTGGGTTGAAGACCAACCACTTTCCTAACATCTATATGAGGAAGTTTGATGGCAAGCACCCAATCACATGGATACTTTAGATGGAGAAATTATTTGATCTATATAATGTTCCACATACACAAAAGGTACAGATTGCTTCTTTATATTTAGAACCCAATCAATTTGTGTGGTATCGATGGCTTTGTTCTCACAAATCACTCGTCACTTGGAAAATTTTCACGAAAGAAATGATAGCACACTATGAGGATACAAGGAGCACTACCTTCTTTAGCCAATTGATAAATTTCAAGCAAAAGGGTTCAGTTATAGAGCACATAGAGAAATTCCAAAGATTGAATATAAAGGTAACAGATATTCCATATGAACACTTGATTTATGTATTCATAGGAAATTTAAGGGATAACATTCAACATGAGGTTCATCTTTGGGAACCCAAATCATTGGAGAATGCATTTAGGGTAGCAAGAAATGTTGAAAGTAAAAATATGGCTATGGCTACTAGAAGGACCACTCCTAACATCTATCAAGAGAATAATGTTCCTTCTTCTAAAACACCTCAACCTACCAGGTTGACACCTCAACAATTGGAGGAAAGAAAATAAAAAAAAGTATGCTTTAATTGTGACAGAAAGTACAGTAAGGGACATAAGTGTGGTGAGAAGAAATTATTCTACATAGATTGTGAAGAGGAAGAAGAACAAGAACCATCTCAAGATCAAAGTGTAGATGCGATTTCTTTTGAAGAGTTGACTCCCATGATATCGTGTACTGCATTGGCTAGAATTAGCACTCATCAAACCCTCAAGATTGAAGGATATATCAAAAAGAAAAAGGTAATAGTCTTAATTGATTCTAGTAGTACTCATAATTTCATTCACTATAAATTAGCCAAAGCTCTCAATTTCTTTGTATATCCATCACCAG
>JZKD02S1454708.1:0-10934 GCA_000966675.3 Picea glauca
TTATGGTGAAACAATATTACATCAGTAAATGCCATTGGCATTCCTTCTTCTGTTGTTGATAGGTAGTAAGGTGCAGCAAAAAAGGTTGAGGCTTCCAAAAAAGAGAAAGAGAGCATGTCCTCTATGAGTCATTTTGTATCATAAATTTGTATCATTTACATCAATGTTCCTTTAAAAAATCCGCATCTGCTTTTTTCATGAGACTAGCCACTATATTGTCCATAATTTTCATATGTATCATATTTCTTTACGTCAGCATTTGTATTAGAAATAGATCAGAAATTTTGGTTGTATGTGTTGTATGTATTGTATGTGATTGTAAAAAAAGTGTGGACAAACTGAATTAATCAAAGAACGATCAAAGGGATGTGAATATGTCCATGGGAGCCATCTGGGCCTTCTTCCTTGACCTTCCATCTTCCTTTGTCCAAGTCTAGGCCAGCTTTGAAGAGCTAGTCCATTTTTTTATTATGATTCCTATATACATGGGTAAAAGAAATATGAGTAAATTCTGCAGAGCATCTCTTTATTTCCTCAAGGACTAGAAATAGGGAGTAAGATCTTAATAAGTGTGTGTCTTTCATGACTTGAATTACAAACAATGAATATCCATATATGTTTAGTTGTTTGATGTTTTTCTCAAGAGCCAAGAGAAGAAGAAGGTATAATGCTATGAGTTCATTGAACTTGTTTGTGGATTCACCCAGACCGGTTGAGAAAGAGAGGAAGTGATTTTCTGAGAGGTGGAGAGACCCACTAGCACCTCCCATGGACGGAGCACTTTGTGCAACCTCGTCAAAAAAATACCAAGGGATGTCCTTGTTAATATCAGGAGGCTTCCTTACTCTAGGCAGAGTATCTAGGAACTACTTTTTGGGGGGAAAGTAAAGAATATTTTTAGGCTGGAGATGGATGTATGGGAGATGGATCCATTTTGTCATCAAAGATGGCATGGTTGTGGGCTAACCAAATTCCCCAGCAAACAATGAGGGGGATGTAACATCCCGCTCTTGCGAGTGCATGTTATCGACTTATTCTTTGAGGACACTTGTGTGCAAGTGATCTGGTTATAGTACATGGTTATATATTTCGCTTATGGATTTTTATGATGATGTTGATGGTTGTGATTTAATGTTAATTGATATATATGTATTGACAGATGTTATTGACAAGTTTCCCCTGAGTGTGTAGGACACTTGATAGATTGTGGATGCCGATGGAATCCATGGACCTCCTGGGACTCCGGATTGAGTCAGGGAGTGGATCGTATTGGTTTGAGTATTTCATTTATGGATATGTGACTTATGATCGATTATAATATGATTTTGTAT
The DNA here is from genome assembly GCA_000966675.3 of Picea glauca. Classification (NCBI taxonomy): domain Eukaryota; kingdom Viridiplantae; phylum Streptophyta; class Pinopsida; order Pinales; family Pinaceae; genus Picea; species Picea glauca. Next base: position 1,332 of record JZKD02S1454708.1, read on the forward strand.
ATGGATCGTTGACAGTGTTCCGTTGATGGATGCATGTTGATGATTGCTTGCTAATCTGAATCACATAAGGAGTAAAGGGGCCATGCACATAGACCATCTATTGAGGGAGAGGTGTGGCAAAGTCCCTGTCACAACCTACCAGCACTCTTGTCGTGGATTGAATTGTAGGTTAACGATTACCTATTTCGAGAGGTCCACGATGTCGTGAGGAAAAATTGAGACAGTCACTCACGAATATTTCTAAGGGGCGCACAATAAGGTAGGTTCCTTATTCCTTAGAATCCCTTAGTCTCTCACAAGGTCACCTAAATGGAGTGTTGAATCCAAGGGTTGGACAACTACCAAAACCAGTCAAATACGAGTGGCACCCTTGGAGCACAGAGTGCATCCTGAAGGGCACGTCGCAGAAATAAAACATGAGTCAATGAATCTAGGTGGCCTAAAAAACCTTGAGCGAATAATTAAACCTTGTAAAATATTTAAGTATTGTTGGTTTTAATTAATTAATCAAGGATTGAAATTATTGATTGTGAATCCCCAAATGAAAGTCCAAGCCTATTCAAAAATTAATCCTAAGTTGGTAAGAAGACTAAAACTAAATTATTAACTAAATCAAATAGGAATGAGGTAAATCAATTTAAGAAATTAAGAAAAATAAAATAAACCTAAAGATTGATTTAATACACATATGTGCAAGAAAATACCAAATTGGAATTTAAGGTAAGAAATGAATAAAGTTGAAAGAATGTGTACCCATAAAAAGGTATCTAGAGTCTAGTTAACACTAGTCTAACTAGAAAAAGATTCATAGTTTAACTCAACTCAGATTTAGTAAGACATCAGTCCTTAAATGGGATTATGGGGAATAAAGAGACAACTAGGAGAGAATTAAGGAGTGTTTTTAGAAAGGGTGAGGGAATTTGACTTTTAATTAAATTATAATGTATAATTACTTGTGCATCTTGGGGAGAGGGTGACAAGTGAAAGGGGGAAATAATTCTCAATTAATTAATTAAAAAGCGAATTAATTGTGCAAGTAGGGATGTGCTCATTGAGGAAACTCCTATAAAGAAAATGGTCAAAGGGAAAAGGGATCACACTAGTTATGGGTAAAGTTATGCTGCAGAATTTTTTATTGGTTTTACTTGTGAAAGTTGGGATACCCTTCTTAGGAGAGAGTGGTGGCTCTACCTTGTGAGACAAGCTGAAAGCTAGACGATTTCTAGTTTTGTGTGTGTGTGGCCCCTTTGTGGCTCGGGGGGCTAAGGGGGAAGAAGAGTACCCCTAGTGTTAGATGGGAGGTATCGGTGACATCTCTATGGTTAGCAAGCGAGAGGTCGGGAGGAGCGTCGTCACGGAAGAACGTCCTTGAAGTCTTCCTCATCGATTACGGTATTTTAATTGAGATTGTAAATGCATTAAGATTTTTGTACACAAATAATTATTAGAAGTACGTCGTAATTTGCGTTGTAATTCTAAACTCCAATTGTCGAAATTCCTTGATGGTTTTTGGGATGTAATCTAAATGCGAAAATTATGATATTTATTGTCATTTCAATTGTCATCGGAACTTAGTGAGTCACCTACTCCCTCTTTGTCATGGAATGACATTATTTTTTACCACCCGCCAGTCAGACTGTTGTGTGAGCCTTATATCGTTACTTCGGGGTGCTTGCTCTTGGACTCGTGGCCTCGCGAACCCCTCTTGAAATTCTTTTTCAACAGAACTCATTTCCTCTCACCGCATTGTGTAGGTAACCATTTAAAAGGCGTGTTGTCAGAGTGCATCTTCCAACTTTTATAATCGTTGGTAAATGATTAGACTTGGTCTTCCATCGAGAGGAACTTAATGGTAGCATGCTTTTAGGGTAGATTGACACGTTTGATTTCAATAAAATTAGTTGACAGTCATAGTTTATTGAGGAATAATTCTTAATTCAGACTTAGTCATGAATTATGGTAGGTGCCAAATTGAAATTTTAATTCTATATCAAGGTACGGACTAATGATTAAAACAAAGAATGGAATAACAATATTATCCTATTATAAGGAGGATTATTGTTGGAACCCTGATATGTTTTATTTATCACTTAGAGGGGTGTTAATACCATCGATTGAGTGAAGGTTGTTGTTACCATTAATGAAAATCATGTCTCTACGATTTAGAATAACTTTAGTAAGTCGATGGTGGACAACCTTGGAAGATGTTTTTATATCTCTGCATAGGAATACCTAAGCTTTACTTCCAACTATACTTAGGGAGAATGAAAAATTGGAAAACTAAGGCTTTTGCGTCGCGCGTCCTTGTGATCCTTAAGTGAAATATTGTTGCAATACTTAACTAAAACGCACTTTTATTTCTTAAGTATCATTTACTTAATCAAGGTTTAATGTTTTCACATGGCAAGAGACGTAGTTAAGGTGCCAGCTCCCTCCTGGGCGTCTCTTAATTAAAAGGATAAGAAAGAAATTACTAAGAGTAATAAAGTAAGGTAGCATGGTAGAATAATTGTTTGTGTCCTTAGTATATCACATCTTGATATGGTGGGGCTTATCAATTAGATTACCACTTGGTTACTAAACGATAATAGTTTAGTACATACAACTCCCTTATCCTAGTCTCTTTATAGATTGATTGATTATAGATACTAAACTTTAATAATACAGCCTAGTGGAATAATCTTCTGCAAAAGAATGATTTACGGAACACCGATATCACACCCTATGTGGTTTGAAAATAAATTGCCCTACAAGAAAGAAGGAAGCTTCGGCGTAGATACGTTATTATAGGACAATTGTTTTTGGGTGTTTAGAATCTATGATTCTGTTAGAGTTGTTTCTAACCATCGAGTTTCCACTGTGATGGTGTGTGTGTGTGGATGGAACTCCTTCATGTTTTATCTTACATTTTGCAACCTTACTTAATGTCAATGATATATTGGTGTATTGCACATGATTAAAGCTTCAATGGTTATAGAATCATAGTAGAAATTGCGCTATGTTAATAATTTATGAAAAGTATTGTTGTTGATTGAAGCAGGGAATTTGGTATTTAGTTATGGGTAAAGGATCTAGATATCTCCTTGTTCCTCAGAACAATCGCCAACCCTGAGACCTTAAATGGTCAAAATCAATCGGATGAATCCTGGTCTTGAGCGTTGCTTATGTGTCCTGGAGGTCCTAACCATGCAGGATAGGTTGGGTGGGTAGTTCTTTTAATGTCTAGTGACATGGTTAATCATCTTTTGTATTTGCTTCAGTTGATCGTGGTGTGTTGCATCGCGTCGCTAATTGTGATTATGTGTTGATCATGTGTTGCTAATGATTATGCTAATGTGTTGATTTGTGCCGTTAATAATTATGATAATGTGAGCTTGTGATGCGATTAATTATGTTGTGATGTTTTTAACTTCCTAATGCAAAAAAAAAAATACCTATTAAACATCGCTTTTGTTGTCGTAACGACGGGGTCGTTACAGGGGAGGGATTTATAATTCTGATTTTGTTCTTTTTTCAACCATCTTTGGAGTGCCTCCAAGATGTGAATCCCATTCCAATTGAATATAGGTCCCATAGAACTATTTATTTCTCTCCATACTGATTTTGTAAATGGGCATTGAAGGAATAAATGTGTATTGGATTTTTATTCTTCTTTACATAGAGCACATCTACTTGGACCTGTGAAGGATCTCTTCTGGAGATTTTCCCATGTTGGAGCCTTGTTTTAGAGAAGGAGCCACATGAATAACTTTGATTTGGGAGGATTTTTTAACTTCCAAAGGGATTTCCCCCACCATGGAGGGGGATCCACATGAGCTTGGAGTTGGGCCAGATATGTATGTTTGGGAGAGTATTTTCATGTGGGGTTGAAGGACCATATAAGTTGATCTTCCTGGTCTGTGATCCAGGCAAGAGAGTTGCTTTTAATGAGTGAATATTTTGATTCCATGTTGGAACTTGTCGGACATCTAAGTTCATATCCTCCCTTGATATCCATCTAGTGGCTCCTGATGTGTAATCTATGTGCCCAACTTGATTTAGAAAGAAAAATCCCCTATGATTGAGAGAGTTGATGAGCTCCTCTAACAGCATGTGGTTATTTGAACAACCTATCCACGGGTCCTTCTCTATCAAAATGTTGGAGCCTTTACCAATCTTCCAAATTAATGAGTCAGTCGCCAATAATGTGGAAAGAGTTTATGAGAGATTTCCATATGGTTGTTCCATTCTGATATGTTTTGTTTGTGGAGCGAATCCAATCCAGAAGAGGCATTTGTGGGATGTATTTTTCTTTTATGATTCTATGCCAAAGTCTTGTTCCCTCAACCAGACTCTGAGCATTTTATGTTGCTAGTGCTTTTGCGAAGGTAAAGATGTCTTTGAGTCCCCATCCTCCATCATCCTTTGGCTTTGAGATTATTTTTCTTAAGGCCAGAACTAATGGTCTAGAGTCATATTTTCTTGCCCAAAGGAATCGAGTGGCCAATTGATTTATCTTATGCAAGACTCATTTCAGCACCCATGCAAGGGAAGTCCAATATATTGGAATTGCTTCAATGATTGATTTGAGAAGGACTAATCTATGGGCTCGAGATAGCCATATGTTACACCATGAATGTATTATTTTTTCCACTTTGGCTAGTAGCCAAGCCCAATATATTTTTTTGTATCCAATGGCCTTGATATCGAAGCGCATGTACTTGAGGCCTTCAGATGGATTTTTAAATTGTATGCCAAAGAGTGTTGAAGTAGCAAGTATTTCCTTGTCATTAAGTCCCCAAGCCATTAATGAGGATTTTTCCAAGTTGATTTGCATTCCGGTTGAGCGGTTGAAGGTGTGTAGGATGCTTTTTATATTGTCACACAATAATTGCTTGCCTTCACAAAAATGAGGATGTCAATTATAATTATAATTATATTTAATTGGCCCTTGGGGGTGTAGAGGGTGTAGAGCAATTGGAAAATAGTAGGAAATATAAAGGAAGTTTGTTATGTGAGGTTACAAGTTTGAAACCCCCCGCCTTATCTTGTGTATTGCTTAGTAGGCACCTAAACCACCTCTTTATATTCTTCAAATATTTGTTAATAAACTTTTGCTATACTTGTTTATATATAGTGTGTGTTTTTAACCACCATATTTGTTAATACAAATGCTTTTGTAATACATGTTTATATATTTAATATGTTTTTAACAACCAGAATTAAAATTATATGGAATTGATTAATAGAATGATCAATTGTGATTTGATAAACCAAGGGAGTTTACTTCAATGTACCCAGGTTTGATTCCTTTTTGTTTCGATGTTTGCATTCAGTGATAAACCAAGGGAGTTTCCTTCAATTAACCCAGGTTCCATTCCTTTTTGTTTTGATGTTTGCATTCAATCTTATCTACTTTGAAATGTCCAAAGCAACTTTTTAGGAGATTGACTTTATTTTTTCCAAAAAAAAAAAAGAGTTTATGTTTTTAAAAAAGAGAATTGTTCTTATTATTTATATAGAGAAAGCATTGTATGAATGTGATCTAAAAAATGCTTGTGTTTGGTTAGGAGTTTGTCTTGGATGTAAAGAAAAAGGTTATCCACCTAACATTGAGAGGCATTTGACAAGAGTGAAAGCATGTCCCTTATGGACCACCACTAGGATTATTTCAGGTAAAGTGATTGTCCTTGAATAATAATAATGAATCAACCTGCTTTCCCAAATAACAACAATAATAATTGTCTCCACTACTGATTGACTACTAAATTATAATAAAAAATTTCACTATAAATAAAAGTATCTCATAAATACCCACATAGTCACATGCAAAAAACATTTCATAAATACCCACATAGTCACATGCATAGTTCCCTTTAATGTATTTCTGAACTTCCTAAGTCCCATATTGATTCCCCACTCTTACCCCCAAAGAAAGAAAATGGGAGTTTCTTTTTAAAAAAAAATGGAGAATTGTGATGATTACTTACATAGAAAGCATCACATGAATGTTTCACCTGAGATATATTTCTCAACTTCCTCAAGCCCCACATTGATTCCCTTTCGGGCCTCTGGAACGTTAACATCTTACAAGCTCACTTCCCCAGCGAGGATGCATGCTTACTCAATGGAATATCAGTGCCTCGCCAGAGACCACTTGCAAATACAAAGATTAATGTAAAGTGAAGTTCTTTAGATTTTACTGTATATGCAGTTCCATACACACAAGAAATAGAATTCATCAACTGTCAATATTGAAAAATATTGGAATCCTATCAGCAATTGGCATGTCATCATACTAGCTTATCTTAAAAACACCAACCTTGTTGTGAAGGGATAATAGCATTTTTTAGGTAACCAGAAAACCCAGAGAAATTCATGAGGAGATCACATCTTTATCTTAAAAACACCAACCTTGTTGTGAAGGGCTAATAGCACTGTTTAGTTAACTCGAAAACCCTAACCTTGCTGTGAAGGGCTAATAGCACTGTTTCGTTAACTCGAAAACCCAGAGAAATTCATGAGGAGATCACAGCTTTGGAGGAAGACATTGGTAGGCAGCCTACATCATTTTGGCATGAAAGTTGTAATAGGATCATCATGGAGGAAGACATTGGTAGGCAGCTTACATAACTTTGGCATGAAAGTTGTAACCAGTACTTTAAATATTCGACTTTTTATAAGATATATTTTTTTATTAATTTTGTTCGAAATCTGCTCAAAAATTGTTGGAACTCTAGATTTAAGTGATTGAGTCTATATAATTTTAGTTTCTTAAGGGTTTTTCAAGATGTTGAATCCATTTATATATTCAAAAATACAATTTAAATAACAGAAAATGGTGATTTTACCAAGATCTATTTCACCATATTCCAGTGAAAAAATTCAAATATTTAAACAAAAATAAATTGTCTGACACAAAAGACCCAAACCCCATAAGTTAAATATCTACCAATAACAACGTACTTAGCTGGCCAATTGCCCCAGTCTGACATTTTCATTAAAAACCCATGTCAGGAAGTTGGTTTTGAGTTGTCAAAGTATGGAACATATCACAGGGATTGACCCCACTCCTGAAAAAGGGCGTCTTTCAATTGAAAAACAAAAATGGTACGCCTGAAGCCCAACTTCCCAGTGTCAGGAAGTTGGCTTTTGAGTTCTCAATTATGGAACATATCCCAGAGATTGACCGCACTCCAGCTGAAAAAAAAGTGTCTTTCAATTGAAAAACAAAAATGGTAAGCCTGAAGCCCAAGTGACACTGCTGGACTGAAAGACATATCCTGAACAACACAACAGAAGGAACTAGCAATGCAACAATTTATTTTGTTAAAGGAAACCGAGTCCATCCAGATTCAACTAAGGTTGCAGAACCCTAAATTCAGATTCAACTAAGGTTGCAGAACCCTAAATTCAGAAGACGCAAGCCATGAAATAGTGATTGGACCACCCGTGATTTGTGGAAAATCCCCATCATTCCCAATTCCACAAAATACCAAATCTGAAGGTCCTACCGGGAGTCGAACGCAGGTCATTCCGATTCTACACAAAATAAACCTGTATATAAAGGTCCTACCGGGATTCGAACCCAGGTCGCTGGATTCAAAGTCCAGAGTGCTAACCACTACACCATAGAACCTTGATGAAAATCTTTAGCTAATTTACAATTACATTCTATACGATGGTCAACGAAAAGCCTTCAGCTTAATGAAATGAAGTATCCTCACCCCAAAATGAATCGTTTCAAAATCACCTTATAAAAATACTTTTGGTTTTGGTTTTTTTTTCCAAGAGTGATAAGATTTATCATAATGTACTATCAGTTAGTAATGATATACAAATTATTAATTGTTATTGATAAATATGAGTTGACTTATTATCATTAATCAAAAGTATCATGGTACTTGAAATGATTAAATAGTGCTTTTTAAGAGAATAGACTTTCATTTATGCCAAATACTTTATGATTACCAACTTTAAGTATTATTTATTCACTTAATGTTTAAAATGAAAACTATCTATTTATGTATTTAGAAATGAAATTTAAACAACAGAAAATTGTAATTTCACCTAGATTTATATAATTGAATTTCAATCAAAAATACTAAAACATAAAATGTTTAAACAAATATTTAAAAAAATAAATAATATTTTAGTGATAAAAAACTTTATCCACATCCAACATTAAACCCTTTACCAATAGTACCATGAACAACCTCATACTTAAAGCCAAAACTACCAAATTGTAATAGGATAAACAAAAAAAACTACCCACTTGTAATAGGATAAACAAACACAAGTAATCATAATACATAGTACATTCAAAAAAATAAAAAATAAAGATAGGTAGACAATAGTGTTAAGATAATAATAAAGACCATTTGAAAAATATATAAGACTAAAATCAATGATCTCACCTTACCATAATATATTACCATAATATAGTTTAATCAATGTCCATGTTCCAACTACCTTTTTTCTTTGGTACTCTCTATTTAGGAAAAGTTGGTCATCTTTTTTTATATTTTCATTTTTCCAAAGTTGTTAAGATTTTAAAAAAAAAAATCTATCCATAAAATCAACAAATGTTTCATTTAATTATAAAAAATGTTTTTTTAATGTGATTATTAAAAAAATAATTAAAGTTTTATAAAAAATTATTTTAAATATTAATATAAAAAATGTATGATTTGTTTTCAATAATTTAAAAAATAATTAGGCGTTAGTAATTATATTTACATAGTTTTTAAATTTTAATAATTTTATCTTAGTAATAAATTTGGTTATAATTTGATGTTTACATATATATAAGAGTTGTTTGAAATCCAAAAAGAATCTGAGTATGTAGGTTTCCACAGTTAGTTATAATGTTAGACAATTTTTTTGGATAAACATCGTGTAAGAAGTTTTGGAACGTCCAACTTTTTGAGTGGAAACTCCACTCATCATCAAGGAAAAAGTAGGGTTCCATAGTGTGCACTCAAATCAGGGTTCATTCCCTTGACCTACGTTGGACACAACCATTCATATGTATACTACATTGAAGCTCGAAGTCCCAAGAAAAAAGTGATTAGTTTGTTTTCGTTGCCTCCCATTATCCTAATAAAAGAATCCCTTGTGGCCTTATCATGTTATTGATTGATTTTAGGTAATCATGGAGTTTGACCCCCAACAAACAACGACAACGAGTAGCTTGAAATGCATCGAAGAAGAGGTCAATCAGTTTTGGAAAGAAGTAGAACATCTAAAGGAAACCATTTGTCTCCAAGACGCCTATTGATGATTAAAATCGCAACGAGGATTTCGCCCGCAAAGTATTGTTAAAGCCTATTATTTAAACTATGCTAATGAGATATAATACTAGTAGGTGGGACCCCCTTGTAGACTGGAGGCTCAGAGATAGTCTTATCACACCTTTTATGATGTTGTTTCGATGTTGCTTACTGGGTTCTACATGATTGATGATGGAGTATTGGTTTTGTTTGCGACATAATGATAGATGGATAATGCATTTTATGTGTTGTTTCCGTTATTCTAAGCTCTAAATTCCATGTTATGAATGGATTATATTTATTGTTATTACATTCGCTATTGTCGCCATGATTCATTACATGTTACACCTGT
>JZKD02S1454719.1:0-10934 GCA_000966675.3 Picea glauca
TTATTCCATCTTTTTATAAAATTTTAAAGATGATGCCACTCCCAATTTCGCATCCATGAAAAATTATTAAAATATCAAATAATTATTTTCCCAAAAAATTCACTAATTATCATAACTTATTTACCACTTCACTTCATTAAATATATTCTACATTATACATTAAAAAATTATAATAGAAAATTATATTATTATCTTCATAATTGTATGAATGTCAGATATAGAGCTTTACACAAGGTCAGTAAAGAAATCCTCACACCTCGGATTCGACGTAATACCAAAAAAACCCGATTGGAACAACCACTTCACGTCCGGCAGTGTACACCCGCCCGTCCTCCTTCCTTGCTTCTATTTTATATCCTAAATTCGGTCCTCTAAGTTTCCTATTCCCTTTAATTCTCATTAATTTTGATTGATTGATCGGTCTAGAGATCGATCCCGGATGGCAATTCCCCTCTAAATCTTCAACCCCTGGCCCCGAATGCGCCCGAATTCGTACTGCGGGGCAGCGGTGCGTACCAGTAAATTCCGTTTTCAACGGTCATTGCTAACTTCGTCGGAGCAGAGATGGCACAGCCGATGACTGCCGGGTGCTCCGGTTTTTTGGAGCTGGAGCTCGGGAACACGGTGGAGTCATTGCAGGGTCTGATGGAGTTGCAGAGAGAGCTTGTGCACCACCAGATCGCGGAGTTGCAGAGGATCGTGGTTTTACAATGCCGGCTAACTGGCATAAATCCCCTCTCGCAAGAAATGGTCTGTATTGCTTTCTTTCCTTAAAATTGCTTGCTTACTATTATCAGATTTAACGTATTAACTGCAACAAAATCATATTAAATCTAAATCTTTCATCTTCATAATGTATGTATCAAAACGTCGCGCTGTCGAACCTCCTGGAAGACAACTTAGGGCACATCTATATACACATACACGGTCAAAATGTGTATTAATTATTAAAAGTTTTGTTGATTGTGACAAAATCTTAAATTTCTTGTTTTCATCTTCATGTTCATGCTCGGAAAATGCATGGATTAAAACGTCGCGTGGTCGAACCTCCTGCAAGAAGAAAATCACTTTAAATGCACCTTAGGGCACATGTACATACACAAATACACGGCCAAAATGTATTTTAAATTTTAAATGTTTTGTTCGTTGTCACAAAATCTTAAATTTCATGTTTTCATCTTCACATACATCCTCAGAGAATATACATGCATCAAAACGCCGCGTGGTCCATCACCTGCAAGAAGAAAATCACATTAAATATCCCTTAGGGCACATTCATATACAGAAATACATAGTGAAAATGTGCTTTAAATTTCAAGTGTTTTGTTGATTGCAACGAAATCTTAAATTCAATGTTTTCATCTTCATGTACATACTCCGAAAATACACGTATCAAAACGTCACATGGTCTACCTCCTGCAAGAAAAAAATCATCTTAAATATCCCTTAGGGCACATTTACATACACAAATAGATGTGCAATTTGGTGTTTCGATATAAAATGCTAAGCTTCCCGGGGCCACAAACTGCTAATACCATGTTGTGCCTGGTGGACTTGCTATGAAGTTGAGATTTGTTGATCGCCAGGTTCTGGTGTGTGTGATGGAAACAGTATCCGGCAGGATTAACAGCTACTGCAGGAGTGTCACAGTCACTAACGACGATAGAATTTAAGACTTGCTTCTGGTGAATCCTTTACTTTGTTGTCAGCCCACAACCTAGTGTCTATGCCAGGAATCCTCGATCACCCTGAGAAAATTCTACTGAATATACAATGTAAAGAGTATTGTGCACGTGATTTTGCATATATTGCTCTGCCCTTCCATTCAATGCTGCATCACCTATCTGGATCCGTCCTTCGAACCGGCACATATCCATCTCCCTTGCCTGTGCACAGCGTTGAATTTGGTGGCCTATCCTGCCCTTCAAGAAAAATCCATTTAATGGCTGGAAACTGGAATTGCACTTCATTTCACAATCTATAAATAATTATGCGTCTTAAATTACACATGTTCCACAGTTTTCTAATGTATATTTTTTTGTATAAATATATCTCTACTTTAAACAGCTGTATTTTTTATGGTAGTTTCTTGAACTACACATCGAAGTGGACATCTTCCAAAATAATTATGCGTTTTTAGCAAAAAAATGTTCGTATAGCTGTCAAAGTTTAGCATTACCTGTGCATAGTTAAGAAATAAAAACTTAAAATCTATTTAGTCCATGCCATGCCCAGACTTAATGAACGAGTGTGTTCTTCATTCGCACTGTGAGAAAAATGCAATGAATATTCAATAAACAACGTAGAAGAACTGTGAGCACATGAGTGGGCATATGTTGCTATTTTTCAAGAAAATAATCCGTATATTCACTATTTTAAGTAGAAATCAAAATATACAAGCACCTTGCTTTCCAGTTCTTTAGAGGACCGAATTCACTCTTCATGGCCAACATAGGCTTATAGACTCTGTAAAAACAGGCCTGTTTCTACCAATTTCATCAAAGCTCAGCTACATATGTCCAACTGAGATTTCACAATAAAAACCTCTCAAAACTAGACATAGTCCAGTATCATGACCATTTTCATATTACAGTCTTCCCCAGAAAGACTGAAACCGACAACAGGTGCGATATACATTACAAGACTTCTTCAGAAAATCTGTAGGAATTTTTGAATCCTACAGCCCAATCCTGGAACTTCTCAACTGAACAGGTTAATATAGGATTGATATCTCTTCTGGAAGAGATCCTCCTTCATTTGCTTCCACTGTCACCAGCTACTCTTCCTGCTATAAATTTTTCTAACCCTAGTTGACTGCTGTGCTAATGTTCTCTCATTAAATAGCTCAAATCATAATTTATTAACAGCAGAAAGTTAAATTTCTGAACATTGCATCAGTCACACAATAGCTGAAAAATGAACAGCAGAAGAAATAAAACACATACATACACAGGGATTTTGGCTTCTAATCAGCTTTTCATTCCTTTGATCAAAGCTTACAAGGCAACCTCTGCAGCCTGCTTGAACCAGCAGCTGTATGGTCAACAAAATCACCTCAAACAGCAGTGTACGGCCTGTGTAAAAGAGGGTACAGCTACAGCAGCATGGCCTGCTCTGTTTCAGCCTTTCCTGGACAGCAAATCGCTCTTCATCTGCTTTCAACACAGAATTACACTCCAGCAGTATAGTGTACTTCTATCTCGCAGAGAGAGCTGTTCATTCAGCTCTCGATACACATGCTGGAACAAGATCTCATCAAGCCTGCTTCTTACTTCTCTGATTTTTTCCATTAGAGGATTCGGAAATAAATACCCTATCTTACTAACTCTGTTAGCCCAATCAGTTACAATCTTCGAGTCACCTAAAATCCATATACCTGTTACTCCTCTATCCACACAAGTTTTAATGGCACCCATAAGGCACACATTTCAGCTTTGTTGTTTCATCCTGTACCAAAGGCTGCTTCAAATACAATATGATGAGTTGTAGTCAAATAAAGGATACCACCAGTTCCACAACTTCCCGGGGTTCCTTGATTTGCTCCATCAAAGTGTCTCCAGTCTTTTGAGTACTCAATATCTGGAAGTTTTAAAATTCTTGACGATTTTACCTTTGCTGGCTTCCATATTCCTTTATATGCATATCTAACCTGGTGGCTTACCTGAATTGGCAATAACTCTTTTCCTTGGAATATCATTTCGTTTCTAGCTAACCATATAGTCCATGCAACTGTGCAAGGCAAAGCCTTGTTTTCCGAGGCTGCTCTATCCAAACACTGGTTTTTGAAACACTCTGAAATGGATTCTCTTTCCCATTTCCCCTTGACTTTAATTATTTTCAGAATCTCATTCCACACTTCCCTTGTGAACTGATGGTGTAATAATTAATGATCCACTGATTCCTAATTATTTTTACAGAGCACACTTCAATGCTGAACCTACCTATGTGGATCCATCATTTTTGATGGTATATGCCATATCCCATCTTGCCTGCCCATGCATATCTGTGAAATAAAGATTTTGAATTTATTTTGTCTTCTTCTAATGTGGGTCATTAGGGTTGAAGCAAAATCACAATGTCCAACAAGAAGCCAATTGAACTAAGCTCAACTTTCATATTATGTGCATTGTAAGTCCACATGGCATGCATATAATTCTAAGTTAGACCGCAAGTTCATGTCCATCCCATGCCTGGACTTAATGAGCAAGTGCATTCTTCAATTGTACTGTGAGAAAAATCCACTAAATAGATATGATCGTGCATATGTTGCTCTGCTCCTAACTTCAACCCTGTCCTTATTTATCTGGATCCGTCCTTGCTGGTATGTGCCATATCCTATATTCCTTACCTGTGCATATCTGAATAAACAAGATTTCAAATTATTTTTTGTTTTCTTTATATGTAGGTCATTATTGTTGAAGCATAGTTAAATTGGTACTTTGATTCCCCCTAGGCCATACTCGTACTCACTACATCCACATCATGATGACCTCCTTTACAAAGGAAAATTGCCACACCCATAGTTCAAAAACTCTTCATCTTTACTGTATCTGTATTCTATATTCATACTCAATGCATCCACATCATGATGACCTCCTTTACAAAGGAAAATTGCCACACCCATAGTTCAAAAACTTTTCATCTTTATTGTACCTGTACTCGCGCACCTAGATACACTCATGGAACATAAGGTTGAAGCAAAATCACATTGTCTAACATGACACCAATTCAACCAAGGTCAAGTGTCATTTTGGGTTCATTGTAAGGCCATGTTCATGTTTGTGTGCATATAAATCTAAGATATATGGTATAGACAACATATCACAGATGAGAGTACAAGGCATAATGAAAAGTAACAAATCTAACAGTTAAGGCTGAATTTATGACATACCATTATTCCCACTTTTAATTTCTAACTATAAACCTACAGCAAACTATTATTAACATATTGTGGTAAACATCATGCAGCTGTTTTTTTGGGGAAGAAGGATAGAAGTTTAGAACAAAAGACGTGATAAAGTTTGGTGATGCAAAAAAGGGATGATCGAACAGATATGATGAAATAGATTCTTGAACAGAAGTTCCAGACGAATTTACTTGGAGTTTTTTTCTATAAAATTAGTTTATCGAGCTAAGTCGATAATACTAAATCTATCTGAACTAGCAGTGTTCATGAAACAATTGCCAAAGACTAGGATGCTCTAACCAGTTGATTGCATGCTGAAATAGTTGTTATGAAACCATACAGGGGCAGCATAGGGGAGTGCAAGATATAGAAATATACCATTACGTTTATCTTAATTAAACTTAAAATTAGAATATGTTGGTTCACGGGTCTGAACATTGACCATGACCAACTATACTTGTAAGAAATGGTTCTAATCAATGGTGGAACTTGGAAGTGGGGAGAATAGCTAAAATTGCTGTCTACAAATGGTCAGAATTTCTCTCTAGTGTAGTCAAAACTTAAAACTCGATGAAAAAAAAGAAAAGAAATGAAATTAATGTTCAATAATGGGTTATGTTAGACTTTTAGAGATGAAAAGCGACAAAACTTTATAGTTTGCACAGATTCTAGTAAAAGTTTGTAATATGCACATCTATGTGATACCTTCTTAGCTCTTTATGCAGCCACAAGATTGTTATACCAATTTCTTTTTATTCAAGATGTCAGGTCTTTTTAAGAATACATTTCTGTGGTAAGTAATAATAAATAAATACATGACATGTGAAATTTTCTTGTATGAAGAAGTTTGCTCAACGATAACATAAAACTATTCCGGATGGGCTGCTTTCATGATAAGACATGGCACATGGGCAGCCATATAGCCAACAGGTGGCGGAGGACAATGAAAGGGAGGAGGGAGGGGGAAGATACCCCATCCCTCATTTCATTCAATCAATCTCCTCGATGCAGCTCGTCCTCCCTCCTACATCCTCTCTGTTCCATCATGAAGAAGCTTAAGTTGTATCTATGGATTCTCATTCTCATCATTGTTGTGTTTATAGGCTAAATTGGGTCTCTCATTGAACGAACAGTGCATTGGCAAAAAAACTTCTGAAGCTTTGGGACTCTCCATTGTTGTCATGGCCATTAGCGCTAAAAATATGGGGGAAGAAGAGAAAGTTGTGCTTTTGATGGAAGTAATGGGTAATTGTTATTGGCTTTACTCACTTGAGCAGAAAGATGAAGATATCGCCGCTGACCTGGATAATTTGGACTAGCATCCTGAGAGAAGAGCGTGAGGCTGTCCCAGGAAAGGAACACCTTCTGCCTAGCTTTCTCTTGTTGCTGCTTACATCAGGTGCTCTGCTTGTCTCGAAGGTAAGCAGGCTGTTCAACCCCCTCCTTGTAATAACTTTGCCTTTGGCATCGACAATGGAAAGAGCTTCAACTCCAGGTTTCACAACCATATAGTGAAAAGTGTGGAAGAGTTTGAGGTTAAGGCAAGAACAAAGATCCAGAGTCCAGACCCTAATGGAGAAAACTGTGAATTGCTTTCTAAAACTCCATTGCAAAACCCTGGCCATACCGGTAGCAGGCAGACCCTCTTCTCCAGAACTACCATTCTCTTTTGGAAGATGAAGGAGTTCACAGTCCTTGTTATGATGGGAGATAACCATCTTGCAGCAGGACCTTGTACCCAGGATTAGGTCCTCCAGGCTGCTAGTTTGCCTGAACTTAGGAGGGACACGACAGAGATTAAGGAAGCTACTCATACGCTGCAATTGGCTGTGGACATGCCCTTAGATGCAGAGGAAGGCAGGTCTTAGGAGGAGGTCATTGTCATCAATGACTCTGAGTAACCCTTAGAGCCCTTTTGTCTTTTTCACTTTTGCTTTTCCAGTTAATGTACCTTTCTGTTAGTAAGACTCCCAGGCAGTATGGCTTAAGGCACTCTAGTTTGCCTCCTGGAAGTAAATGTTTACTATGTTTTCCTAGTCCTTTTGTCAGAACTGCTGGGCATGGCCTTTATTTTTGAAATTCTAAAGATATAACTGCTTGCTTTTCATCTTCAGGTGGGCTTACATCCCATATAGTGACATGTACTCTGCTCAGTTATTTTTTTTGAAAGACTTTGAAGCTATGTTACTGGATCCGTCGACCCTGGGGGATGGATTTGTGGGTCCCTGGATCGGATCTGGATCTGTCGACCCTGGGGGATGGATTTGTGGATCCCCGGATCGGAGCTGGATCCGCTTGGATCTGCCAAGGATCTGTTTTGTAAACGTTTCAAATCCAAGGGAGTCATGGCCCACGGGTTTGCTAAACTAAGTGTGCCTTCCAGTACTGTGCCTCACGGGTTTGTACAGTAAATCCATTTCATATTTTAAGTCACTACTCACGGGTTTGTTTAATCCGAACCTCGAAATTCGAATCCAGTCCCCTCAACGTATGGAGGACGAATGCGTTAATTTCGAAGACGCGGAGGACAAGAGGGTCCTGACACGGAGGACTGATGCATTACGGTGAATGCGGAAGAGGGTCGCGTCAAGGTGAGCATAGCATAGCATATGGTTATTAATGAAGATTTTCTTAGGTCCTAACAGGCTGCCATCTAGGTCTGTCTTTGACCTCAAGATGGCTCTAACTTTCCTCTGTTACACACTTGTTTGCTGCTGTTTTAAATCAGCAAACAGATCAGGAACTTCACTGCTGTTTTAGTTACGGTTACATAGGCTTTTAGGTGCTCTAGCATGTAGTTTTAGTCACCAACAGGTTAGCACATGCATACCATAAAATATGTAACACACCTCTAGATGTTTACTGCTGAAATAAAGCTGTTCTAAACTCTAGCATACATGAAAATGAACACATGTGTTTTTTGGTCAACATGACCCTGGATAAACCCCCCCCGGGGAAAACCAGTTTGGAATGTGGAGAAAAGAAGGTGGAATACAACAAGTACATGAAACAAATGAACCTGATACAATAGCAGCTTCTCTCAAGCTGCAATACAAGTCCAAGATGAAAGATGCGCCCAAGAATGGTGCGCCCTCCTCAAATGTTGTCCAATCCACTGATGTGAAGCGCGCTTCCTCCCTGAAACTCTGGTGAAGAAACCCTTGCACACAAACAAACTGTTGTGTGCTACCTCTCCATTGAATCTGTCCTCAAAGCAATCTGACCACTGAAACACCTCCCTGCTATAGATGCGCCCTCCTCCTAGAGTGTGCCCTCCTCCAAGCTAGAAACAATACCACAAATAAAAGAGGGCATAAGCCTCCATGAGTCCTCCATGAAAGGAGGCACCCAAGCTTCCCTCAACCATAGCTTCCATCTTCACCTCAATGCTTTCTCTCAAACTCTCCAAGTGAACATAAGTGTGAATGAGCCTCTCCTTGCCCTATGCACCCCTCTTGAACCTCCATAAGAAAACCTAAAAGATGGATGGATGAGATCATCCCATCCCATCTCTAATCAAAGGTTGAGATCATCCCATAATAATCTCACTCACAAACCCACTTTGGGTTAAGTTCCCTAAGTTCACTTTGTGTCTCCTAATTCACCCACAAAGTGAATTAATAGTCATTTTAGGCTAAAATGACCAAATTTCACTTTTGACTTAAATCTCCTAAGTCAAAGTGAAATTAGACATAAAGTACAAGCTACATAGTACATTGTATTTCCCTCTTGTGTTTAGAGGCTCACAAACACAAGGGGATCACTTCCCAAGGTACACAAATCTCAACACTCTCTCTTACCGAGGAAAGTGTTTCTCACCAAGCCCATCTTGTCTTTGAAGTAGACATGTTTGCTCCTTTGCAGGGACTTGGTGAGAATGTTTGCAATTTGCTCGTCAGTTGGTATATACTCTAACTATACTGCCCCTCTCTGAACCCAGTCTCTGATGAATTGATATCTGATCTCGATATGCTTCGACCGGTCATGGAAAACCTGATTCTCAGAGAGTTTGATGCAACTCTGATTATCGCAGTGTATGACGGTCGGAGGCAACTCTTGACCAAATAATCCTACCAACATCTTACGAAGCTAAATGGCCTTGCAACTGGCTTGATTGGCCGCCATGTACTCTGCCTCGACGAAACTCAAAGCAACTGACTTCTGTTTTCGGCTGAACCAGGTAACAAGTCTTGACCCCAAACCAAAACAACACCCTGAGGTGCTCTTCCTGTTAATAGCACATCCTGCCCAATCTGAGTCTGTGTAGCCAACCAAATAGACTCCATCACCTCTGATGTAGTCCAGGCCATAATCAACTGACCCAACAATGTACCTCAACACATGTTTTGCCCCAATCCAGTGAACACTCCTCGACTCTACCATATGCTGGCTGAGAGTGTTCACGACAAAACAAATACCTGGTCTAGTGTTGACCAAATACATAAGTGAACCGATCAACTGTCTATAAACTGTAGCATCCACCAACTAGGAATCTGAAGCACTAAGCTTCTTCCAGTTGGTGACCATGGGTGTCGACATAGGCCTGCAGTCCTCCATCTGAAATCTGCTCAGAATATTTGCAACATACTTCCCCTGCCCGAGAAATATGTGACCCTCCTCCTGCCATACCTCCATACGCAGAAAATAGTGCATCAACCCGATGTCACTCATCTCAAACTCTGATGCAAGTCCCAGCTTGCACTCAACTATGAGATCCTCTGCACTTGTGATGAGCAAGTCATCCACATACATAATGAGAATGAGTGTGTCCTCACCTCTAATGATGAAATAGAGGTTAGGATCAACATCACTCTTCTCAAAACCCATCTGAAGCAAGTATGTGTCAATATGTGAATACCAAGCTCTTGGAGCTTGCTTCAGACCATATAGTGCATTTCTCAAAAGGCACATGTGAGACTCCCTCTCACTCACCTCGAACCCTCGTGCTTGCTCAATGTACAACTCCTCCTCTATAAAGCCATTTAGAAATGCGGTCTTTACATCCATTTGATGTATCCTCCAACACATCTCCATCGCTACGGCAATAATACTCCTGATTGAGGTGTATCGCGCAACTAGTGCGAATGTCTCATCATAATCGACTCCCTCTATTTGAGAGAATCCTCGCGCCACAAATCGGGCATTGTGTTTCTCTATGCTGCCATCCGCAACATACTTGGTTTTGTACAACCACTTGGAAGTCACAACTGACTTCCCCACTGGCCTAGGAACCACCTCCCAAACATTGTTGTGCATAATGGAGTCATATTCCTCTAGCATGGCCTCTCGCCAAACCTGCTGGTCAACTTTCTGCGCAAATGTTTGTGGCTCAGTATCTGAGATACTCATCACCATAGCCAAATAGGATTCAAGCCTCACTGGAGGTTTGCTCTCTTTGAACTGTCTCTTGGGCTCTCCTACGTTCTCCTTGGCTTCCTTGAGGGTCTCCTGAAACCATCTTGGTTTCCTCTTCCCTGAAGTAGTCAAAGGAGAAGTAAGATCTCCCCAATGTTCCACCAAGACTCGGGGACGCGGGTGCGGGGAGACGCACAAGGGGGATGTGTGGAAGTACCCCCAAATTTTAGGGATTTTTGGGAAATGGGGGACGAGGGGACGTCACATATATAATATAAAAAAATATAAAAAATAAAATTTTAAAAATAAAAATAATAATGATAATATGATAAATCTCAACAATAACATAAATTAATTTTATATATATTTGTTCTTAAATTTTTTCTTTTAAATTAAATTTTTTCTTTTTTAAGTCTTACTAGGCAAAAAATTTTTGGGGGGGACTTCCAGGAGTCCCCCTTTTGGGGGGGGGGGATGTCCATAAGTCCCCCTTTTCAAGGGGGGGACGTCCAGGAGTCCCCCTTTTGGGGAGTCTCGTCCCCCACCTTGGGGAGTCGTGTCTCCCCAAGTCCCCCCGCGTCTCCCCAAAAAGGGGACATGGGGAAACGTCCCTCCTGGAGTCCCCCCGTCCCGGGGACGTGAGGGACGCGTCCCCCACGACCCCCACCCTGGG
>JZKD02S1454741.1:0-10934 GCA_000966675.3 Picea glauca
AAGCAAGAAATGTCTGTGGCCCCATGTAACATTGAATGTTACAAATATCATAACTATGGACACATATATAGTGATTGTATAAGCATGATTGATACTTCCATGAAATATAACACTGTTATAAGATGTAAGAAAGTATGGATAAGAAAACACTAAGAACAGGTGAAAAAATACCAGGTCCACATATCGCAAGATTAACAATAAAACGAGATGAATAAAATTGTATATAGTAAAAGAAAGATGTCAGATACATAAAGGTTTGGAAAACAAATGAAAGAAAAGAAGTACAGGTGAATACAGAACATGTTCAAGAGATTGTACTTTCAGTCATTGTAGTGAAAGATGAATCCATAGACAAAAAGAAAAAAGTCAAAACTCAGAGAGATGATGAATCTACCAATGAATATGATGATGAATACACATCAGATCAGAAATTGTTCTGAGCCATCCATCTTAGAGACCCCCAGGTAACATGAATATTAGATAGGGGGAGTCTATGTGATAGCTATGACAGACCAAAGAACCATCCTTCGAGTAGCTTGCAGAGTTTAAATAGACATATCCAGAGAAGTCAGTTATCATAAGTACAATCAATTATAGTGGTGAATACTTCATGATAGTATAGTGACAAATGGATCAAAATTATGGATAGTGTGCAATAGAGTCTTGAAAAGTATGGATAAATATGGATTCATAAGAAAAATTAGCAGGTTTGGATAGATATATGACAGTGGACAAGAGCATGGTTTCATAGATTGGTTTAGATATTGGTTCAAAGATAAAGTAACATTATCATGGATGATACTTACATAGGAAATGGCTCGAACAATGCTAATGGATTCAAAAATGACAGATATGTTTTGGACACATGCAATGCATACAAAAATTCACATTCAAAATAGAGTAATGCTCAGAAACAACAAGGAAAAATATTCCTACGAGCTATGGCAAGGAATACCAACAAATTTGAAGCACTTCAAAGTATTTGGAAGAAAATTCTACACCAAAAGAGAAGATGGCAGAATGGGAAAGTTTGACTCTCGTGTGGAAAAACATATGTGAAACTCCTCACCATAGAAACTTAAAAACAACAATACTTGTTGGTTACTCAAGTACAAGGAAAGCATACAAGTATTACAATATGAGGTTGAAAAAACTTTTGGAAAGAATCAATGTAACAAGTAATTAAACATGTGGACAACAATTAAAGGAAGAAGAAAATGAACCAGTGGAACAACTTTACGAAGAAGAAGCATAAGATGAAGAAGAAGTCTACATCGAACAACCAGAAGGATTTCAGTTTTCAGAGAACAAAAATTATGTGTGCAAATTGAAGAAGGCCTTTTATGTTCTAAAACAGGCTCCTAGAGCATGGTACTCTAGACTAGATAAATATCTACAATAAGTAGGGTTCAGAAAAGGAAGTGCAGACAACAACCTCTACATCAAGGTAAATCAAGATAGTATTTTATTAAATGAATTTTATGTTGATGATATTATTTTTGGAAGCAATGATGACAGGTTAAGCCAAAAATTTGCAAAGGATATGCAGAATAGATTTGAAATGTCATTACTCAGAGAATTATCCTTCTTTTCGGGTCTTCAGATACGTCAAAACAACCAAGGAATTTTTATTTCTCAAACTAAGTATATTAGAGAAAGGATAAAGAGGTTCATAATGGAATATTGAAAACCAGTTACCACTCCTATGAAAACCAGTTGCAAGTTTAGCAAAGATGATGATTCAAAGTCCACAGACCAGAGTAATAAACATCAATGATTGGTAGATTACTATATGTGACAACATACGAACCAGATATAATGAAGACAGTTGGATAGGTATCACGATTTCAAGCAGCACCAAAGGAATCACATGTCTTAGTAGTGAAGAGGATTTTCAGATATATCAAAGGAACAAAAGAGTTTGGATTATGGTATCCAAAAGGAAAGGATATATCACTTATTGTCTACACAGATGTAGATTGGGCAGGTTGCATTGATGACCAACAAAGCATCAATGGAGAAACATTCTACTTGGGTGAGTGTTTAGTATCATGGATAAGAAAGAAAAAATCATTATTATCCTTATCTACAACCAAAGAAAAGTATATTGCAGCAACAACATGTTGTACACAGGTTCTATGGGTGAATTTTTTTTTGATAGATATACAGGTTGAGTATGATGAGCCCATTCCAATCTATTGTGACAATACAAGCTCCATCAATATCTCAAAGAACCCAGTGATGCACTCCAAGATGAATCACATTCCAATCAAGTATCACTTTCTATTGGAAAAGGTTGCAGAGAAGAACATCACAGTTGAATATGTGGGAACACAAGAGCAAGTGGCAGACATCTTTACAAAACCACTTCCATGGGAAGCCTTTGAGTATCTTCGCAAGACACTCATAGTAATTTCTACTCCAAAATGAATTCTTTTGAATGATTATCTTATATGTCTTAGATTCATACAAGGAAGCACCATAAAGAGGATAGTTCAGGTCAGGAGATCAGTTTCAGGAAGAGTTCAGTCAGGGGGAGTATCCCCAAGGATAGTTCAGTTAGGGGGAGAAACCCCAGATGGAAATATACCTTTTCCATTGATGACAAAGAGTGATATATTTATCAGATGCAGAGCACAGAGGCATGGTTCCAGGGGGAGCGATGGTCACAGAAAGAGCATGAGTGATATAAATTCAGTATTTCATGACATGACTTCAGTATTGCATTAGAGTGTTTCCATCAATGCCAAATGGGGATATTGTTGATTAATTGGGTTGGTTTTCATTGATGTCAACCCTTGAAGAAATTTTGGTAGAGAATTCTGGTAGCACAAAGTTTTTGGTAATGGACCCAAGTTTTTTTTTATGGATAATGGTATGATTTTTTATATATTTGTAGGTAAAACTATTCTATATGGATAATACATGTCATGACATTTTTGGTGGTATGTGGAATGCCACATAACTCCTCACGGTTAAAGAGTTATGGCCATGTGAAGTCGGAGAACCCTCGTGAGTCATCTAGAAGCCCCAAAAGGTCAAAGTAGTCTAAGTGTTTGCAAAGAAGAAATTATTTAAATAATAAGGTGAAGTGATGAGTGTACTATAAGTCAAATAGGATGCAAAAGAAATTATTTAAATAATAAAGTTAATGGATAACTTACCAATTATGGAAAGTGGTTAAGTTAAGTGGACAAGTGGTTATAAGTGGGTCAACCCTCAAATAAGGAAAGTGGGTTAAGATGGTTAGAAGGTAACCCATTGAGGAAGCTACATAAAAGTTGAGGTATAGGTTGAGGTACAGGTTGGTGCATGGTTGATGCACTTTTTTATGCTACAGGTTGATTATAGGTTGTTTGGTACAGGTTGGTGCATGGTTGATGCACTTGTTTATGGTACATGTTGATTACAGGTTGAGGTACAGGTTGATGTATGGTTCAAGTTATTGGTACATGTTTTTTGGTGTAGGTTGATTGGTATAGGTTTACAACAGTATATCTCATAGTGATAGTGTAAAAGTGGTTCCATCATTCTACTTATACGTCAGGGTGGTTGGATAGGGAAAGGACAGGTGGTTGTAGCCACCTTCGGGTTGTAGCCAAATAACATAGGGGGTTTTAGCCTCCTTCTAGCTGTAGCCAAAGAATTAGGGAGTTGGAGCTTCTCTCATGTTGTAGCCTAAGAACATAGGGGGTTGTAGCCTCCTTCTAGTCAGGGATGATTTTAAGGATGGAAATTTATTTTAAAATGTAGAAACATTGGCGAATCTTACTAATCCTTCATATGAAAACTATAAATATTTGGCGATATTTTTGTAAAAATATTCAAATTTCTAAGGATTTTATATAATTTTTATAAAATTTTGGCGATTTTTAAGGTAAAATGATTTTATCCTATAGAATTTGGGTGAATCATTTTTAGAATAACGAATCATTTTTTGGGAAAAACCATGGAAAATTAGCCCATGAGGGAAATTTAGCCCCTAAAATCATCCATGCTTCTAGTTGTAGCTAGATAATTGGGGACTTGGAGCTTCCCTCAGGTTGTAGCCTGAGAAAATAGGGGGTTGGAGCCTCCTTCCAGTTGCAGTTGGAAAACAAAGGAAGTTGGTGCTTCCAATGAATGTAATTCTTAAAGACATATAATAAAAATCATTCTGTGGTTTTCTCCCACTTTGGGTTTCCACATAAAACACGGATGTACTATGTATGTGTGTGATTGCTCATTTGTTCAATGTTTATTTACTCTACAACTATTGGATGATAATGCTACATTTGTATAACACTTTCATTTTATGGTGAAAAAAGATTAAATTGTTCTATTATTGATTCAACCCCCCTCTTAGTAATCCAACATATAGTGGATGAAAGCATGAGCTCAAGAGTAATTTTCTGTAAATAATATGACTCAAAAAAGAAGCATATTGACTGGTGGTACCAACTAGTCATAGGAAGGCAATCCATGAGAGGCACAACAAGACAAGGGGAGAGAAACTGTCATGAGGAGTTACATTGCCAAGGGGAGATTGTTTAATGATTATGTCATTGGTGTCATCTCAGTGAAAACATGACAATCCATGAAGACTTGAAGTCAGGTGATGAAGTAACTTTGATAAGACTGATTTTAATACATGATAGTGGATTACAACAGGAAGTAACAATGGAAAATAATCCCTAGAAGAGAGGAAAGGATGCATATGCAAGAATCCCACATTCATCTACATGACATTTTTCAAAGAAGACAGGGGGTGAAAAAATGTTATGGATATTTACCCTTTGAAATTGATTTCAAAGGGGGAGAGAAATATCATAAACATGAATATGGGGGGAGTAATGATCACAGGGGGGGAATGAGTGTTTCCATCAATGCCAAAGGGGGAGATTTTTGGAAAATTGATTTTCATTGATGTCAACCCTAGAATAATTCTAGAATCCCTTGGAAGTGATGGGTTTAGTTGAACAATTCTCCAAAGTGGTCCCCTTATGGTGTAGCTCTAAGCATGGCCCTCAGAGGAAGATTCTTTGAAGAATCCTACAAGAATCCCTAGTGGTTAAGAAAACAAGTTACAATGTATGACCAAAGAAACCTTGAGAATATAGTTAGGAAGCCTCAAAGGTGTGGTCTTGAAGCTTAGAGTTGTTTGAAGAAACAAAGTATGAAAGACAAATTGATAGTCCTCGTAAAGAAATTTCTAATGATAGGTGGCACACCACGTGGTTCCTCACGATTGAGGAGATATTCCCTCTTAAATATTGCTATGAGGAAAATCTCTCTATGGTTAGGGGTAAAACACAACATATAGAACAACACTGATAAATGAACTCTAATCCCAAGTATTCTATATTAATGAAATTCTAACAAGACAAGGATAAAATCCTACCTCGTATGGATGCTTGAAGAAGACCACCGTTGAGCACGCAACCCAAATATTTATACCTGCAACTTCTCCTCAACAACCAAGATACGAAAGCATATGG
Source organism: Picea glauca (assembly GCA_000966675.3). Lineage (NCBI taxonomy): Eukaryota > Viridiplantae > Streptophyta > Pinopsida > Pinales > Pinaceae > Picea > Picea glauca. The sequence continues at coordinate 5,478 of JZKD02S1454741.1, forward strand.
TGATAATATATGATGTCAACATATAAATTAGAATAACACATTAACATACCTGGCAAATATTCCCATGGAAAGTAATTCAAATATTTCCAAGATATCAATTAGACTAGAAAATAGTATTTCTATTAAAGTAATCAACATAAGTACATAGGTGACAAACGTCTGTAATGACACATATAAAAATCGAGAAACTAAGTCTGTCCAGTTGGGCCTCCACCACTTCAATCCTCCACAAATGCAAGCTCATATATAGGATTCAGTGAGGTTATCCATCACAAAGTAGGAAGATATCAGGGGATGAACACAAGAAGTTTAGACTTTCAAGGACAAAGGGATACAGACTCAATATGAAGTGAAATTTCTCCAGAGTGTCTTTTCTCTCAATGTTTAATTTTCTTAGGCTTGAATATGGCTCAATTTATATTCTCCAAATGGAAATGAAGGACTGAGTTAGAGCGTTTCCAGTATATGGAAGGTCAAGGATCATGGATCTCATGACATGGCATGGAAACCTGACATAAGTTTTAATTTTTGAGTGCCAAATCCGATGTATGCGGGTTGTAGTGGAGCAACCTAGATATACACTTGTTGTGTGATTGGTAGGATGCGTATATATACAAAAATGTATATTTTTGGCTCTGGAGTGAACAAAAAGGGGACTTCAAGTCTATAGAGGTAAATGGAAGGCCATCCAAGCAAGATGAATGGAATGAGGAAAAATTTGTTGTAACAAATGCTCCCTAATATGTGAGGTTAGAGGAATATCTGCGATGGCTGAAATAGATTATAAATCCCAAAAGTGGAGTAATGAAGACTCATCTAGAAGTACTATTTACTCATGAGAATATTACAATCTATAATGACATTGTACACATGGTTTCCAATCTGAATTACACTGCAGATCCATGTGGATATATATAAAATAGTTGTTCATGGCCATGAATAAGCAATACAAAGTGGACATATGCCATAGGTTGTCATAGTCACAAACAAGACACAATGGAGTCAATTCTCAAAATAAACTAAAGATATATGTATACAATGGAGTACAGTATGACCTTCCATGATCACTAAAGTAATATAAGTATTGGTCCAATGAAAGACAACAACAAATAAGGGATGTTTCTACTGTAAACTAGAGGTATTATACACTATCCACCAAAGGTGAAAGTATACATCACGTGAATAGAGGAGTTGAGGTCGAACAAAATGAGACTTCATTTTATTATTAGTCATTAAGGTATACTGTTAATAAATGCAAGACAATCCACCAATAATGAAAGTAGATTTCAAGGCACCAAGTAGATTTTGCAAGTGTGAATAAGGGTGTTGAGGTCGAACACTTGAAGAATCCAACGATTAGGATACATTGATGTGTTATGAATTTTCGATGGCGAGAGAACCTGCAACTAGTGGCTACAAGCCTCTAGGTAGTCATCAGACTCCAGGTCTTATTTCCAGAATATATGAGTTGAATTCGATGGAAGAAGACCCGTTCAAAGGAGAGCAATAAGGCATATTTCATCATGCAAAATGAGGTAAAAATAAATATCTTGATTATTAGGAGGATCTCAAATGAATAGGATGTTCAAAAACCAACGACCATGTGTGTCCCTTACATGCACAAGATGCAAGTAGTGCATGAAAGAGACCCTCTGAATAATAGTCAATAAGGACAACTACTGAAAAAGGAGAAGAAACCACAAATAAGGATAATGGAATCCAAGACATTGCACAAATCCCAATGTGTGAACATATTTATTCTCATTGAACACAAGGGAAGCCCCCTAGTCAGCGACCAATGAGGAAATGTCATCTTTTGAGTTAAAGGTTACCTACCGATGATGAAAGTAGGTCCAGGGTGCAACGTAGGAAAACAAATTCATGTGGTTTTGAGATACACTGAGGGTATGGATGACATGCAAAGTCAAGAGTTTTGAGAAATGGCTGACATAGGCTTTAAACATCCTTTGAACAAGAACATGAGACATATGGATAACTCAGGAAACATAGAATTAATACTGATCATTTACAAAATCTTGTGATGCAGGAGGCATCAACAAACTCTCCATAGAGATTGGAAGAATAACCATTCGGAGGATAAAAATCTAAGTAACGATCTCAACATCCTAAGGTCATGCTAAGCCAAAACCTTTGATAACAATGGACTCAATATTTTGTGATTTTTTCAAAGGCGACATGACTACTGCCGATAGGAGATAATATTATTTTCCCAACCACCTTTTTTTTGTTTTTTCATAGGAAAATACATGCTATGATACAAGAGAGGAACCAAGTGTCGTGAGTAGGAAACTAGTTCCAAGAAGTGGAACATTTGTATGCTCAATGCAATGGAATGTATGCGAAGCATGGACACTCAAGGGGATTTTTCCTCTACGGGTAAAGGGTGTCAAGATGTTAAGGATATATAAAAGGAATTGCTTGGTTGGTGATGATAATTGATGGGGAAAGAGGATTATAATGAGAAAATGGGAGTCATAAATAGGATCAACAATGGAAGAAGGATAATGGGATGCAATTACAACTTAACTCAAAAATGTCATTTTTCATAGATTTGGTCCCCTAGGCCCAGAAATGTATAAAATAATACTAAGGAGAAATATTCTAGCCAATGGTGACTAGAGTATTCCTTTTTCATAAGTAGTCTATTTGGTTCAGAAAAGGGTTAAACTTGTACCAAAATAGACATCCTTTCAAATCCATTTAATGAGTGTGAAAGAGACAAGTTCACTCGACAATATTTTTATTTTTAAGTAGTCTTGAAAAGAGATTAACCAAGAATCAAGGATGTTGTTCTAAGTAGCATATCATGGGGGAGGCCAGGGCTCCCATGCCAAAAAATCATAGCCAACAAGTAGCTCACAGGTAGCTAACATAAGCTTGGGATAACCCAAAAATTTCCAATCCAAGGAGGATAAAATACTTGCAGAGGATCCTTCATTTACTATACATAAACGAACTCCTATTATCTGGAAGGGTGCAGAAGAAGGAAGGCGAGACTCTACAAGATCATTCCAATCAAAGGAAACCATATTAGGACATGGAGGGAGCATACTCAGAGAGAGTGGAATGATCCCTTATTTAGAAGGTATAGGACTAGAAATTCTAAGGACATGGTTGAAAGAGGCACCACCCTCCAAAACAAGAGTGGGATTGACCGAAGATTGCATCGACAATGTCACTTACTTAGAATTGTCACTCTCCAAGAGAAGACTCAGATAAACCAAACATTGCATCAACACAACCACTTCTTCAACCATTGGTTGAATAATATGTGAGACAACATGGTCAAGAGATGCATCACTCCCCAAAACAAGAGTGGTGTCGGTCAAAGATTGCATTGGCATGACCGTTGGTTGAACACGATACAAGACAACATTGTCAAGATACACATCACTCCCCAAAATAGGAGTGGTATCAGTCAAAGATTGCATCAGAAAGACCATTGTATCAACAAAATAAGGATTATATTGTTCAGAAACCAAAGATGAATTAGAACCCGAAGGGCCACTAGACAAGGACCGCACTTCTCGTACCACTGCCATAGCAGGGCAAAAACAACTTAGGTAATTTCCTTTGAAAAGTATACAAAGGAACTTGGGCTTATGTCCTATGCGTCTAGGCTTTTCAATCATATCAATGCCCCTAGAATGAATTTTAGTGGTTGGTGACATTCTCCCATCATGAATTGCAAAGGCTAGTAGCAGATTTCCAACATGACTTGCAAAGGTTGGTGATGAATCCCCATCATGACTAGCAGAGGTTGGTGATGTTTGTGCAGTGTGACTAGAAGTGTCTAGAGTTGTGCCCCTAACATGACTTGTAATGGCTTCTTTCTGGTCTTCAAAATGAATTGCAGATTATTTTTACCTATCTCCAACATGACTAGCATAGGTTGGTGATATAATTCCAGTATGACTCGCAGTGACTAGACATTTTCCCTCAGCATGACTTGAAAAAAATGGTTTCTAGTATTCAAAATGGATTGCAGAGTTTGTTTACCTATATCCAACATGAATATCTGATCTAGTTGGATATATATGTCCACCCACCTTTTCCAACTAGCTCAAAACAATTTTCTGGCAATTTTGGTAATTTACTATGTTTAGCAATTTTAACTTTCAGGGCCATTTTGAGGGCCCAAATGAAAGTTCTTCTGGATCAACCTTGTTAGTGATATTCTACAGCTCTAATTGAGACCCCAAAATAAATCTCCTCAATGATACCTTTCGAACGAGCTATCGTGCACCCAAAACGGAGATTGTATGCAAAAGTTACAACCCCAGAAAGTTGATGTACTAACTTACCCAAATGGGGCCCACATGACTTTTGGCACTTCATCTCCTAGGGTTAGGTTTTTTGGATGTCTAGGGTTTGTGACATTCCATTTTATTGTAAAAAATGCCTTCAAATCCTCATTGTAATCATATTCTTGCGAATGAGTGCAGTCGTCACATCTCTTCTCAGAGATAAGTCACCACCATTCCAGCAAGCTTGTTTTCCACTGCATTTTACAGTTTCAGCTTATTTCTTGATTGAATAGAAAACCATTTTTATTGTATCTCTATTATTTTTTGTTAAGAATATTTTAATAATATGTATTCATTTTTATCTTCTCATAAAATACAGAGAAGTGGTATCAGAGTGGTCTTCTCCTTGTCGTCTTAATGCATGTCCCCAATGAGGTCGGTGTACAAAGAATTGGGTCTCGAGCTTGTTTCTCTTCAGGAAAAAATCTCTCGCATGACCAAGAAACCTCTCATGGAAAGAGAAAATAAATATTTCAGGACAGAAGATCCTCTCAAAATTTTTCTTTAGGAATCCATCACGCAATAGAGGAATGTGATGATGGATAGTTTCATGCAAATCCTTCGGTTTCTACCAACAGGCAATGCATCTTCCTTGAGCAGAGGTGCCACCCCCTTCAAGGTACAAATAAAATTTTATATGCCTATATTTGAACGTCATATAGATGCAGATGTTGCAGACAAGTGGTTGAATCTAATAGAAGGTTATTTTCTTGTCCATAACTTTTCAAATAGATAAAATATTACTTTTCCGCTTCCCAAAGACGTTCCCCATGTCAAAGATTGGTGGGAAACTTTCTGTGAGAAAAAGGAAATAGAGGAAGCCTCATTATTTATAGTAAAAAAAAAATGGGAATCCTTCAAGGATGCTATTAAGGAACAATACTACCCTGTCAAAAGTTATGATGACTTGTATACCAAATGGACAACATTGCGGCAAGAAAGAGACCAAGCAGTGCCAGAGTTCACAAATGTCTTCCATACCTTGCGCACCAAGTTGGGTATCAAATATTCGGAGTGACATACGGTGCTCAAGTATCGTTGTTCTCTACATATATACATACAAAATGAAATGGAATTTCTGTACATCTCTTCCTTGGGCACGAGCTACTGATATTTCATCAAAATTAAG
>JZKD02S1454752.1:0-10934 GCA_000966675.3 Picea glauca
AAAAAAGGGGGGGCTTGAAAGAATGAGTGAATTGTAGACTCATAAATAGATGGTGCAATGAATAGAGGTGTTCACTTGTACATATATGAGTAATGGAAGAATTTGGAAAGTTTTTCTTGAAGAAAATAGAAATCTTGTCCAAATAATTAATGATCACCCTAGAATAGAGAAGACCCAGATCTAGATTGGAGCTACAAAGGACTACAACTTGGTATGTGTTAGAAAGAAACTGACACTAGTAATGGATGTCACCGAGGGACTGTATAGAAGAGAAGGGAATCCTTGTGCAGATGAAATATAGTGGGAAGGGTACCTGATAAACCTGTGGAAGTCCTTAGCTCAGTGGGAAGAGGGCAACTTCTGTTGTTTCTAGTGGAGGAAGGAGAGTAACCTTCCTGGATCAATTTAAGCATGAGAACTAGTTGAATCAGTCCCCTTGTGATATCATAGTTTGGCACGAGCGTGGCATGTTGTAGGAAGGTACTCTATAGCATAGCCTAAGGTTGGGAAGAAAGGAATCCTCTCTTAGTCGGTTGGATTTTGACATTTCGATGAACATACAAGTATTTAATATAACATGTTGATGTGTTCTTGATGATGCCAATGTAATGTTTTCTGGGCTAATTAAAAAAAAATGAATACAGAGAAGTAATGGTTGAATTCCTAGATGAAATGAATTTTACATGTTTACTTTCACTACTAACCTAATAGACCTAGGTAATCCAACAACTTGTGTAAGAGTAGGGTGTATTCTATTGAGTTATGCAAGTTTTGAGTGGAAAGATTGCAAGATATGAACAAAATATTCACTAGAGTTTGACAGGAATATCTAAAAGCCGAGGAGAGTTTTTTGAGTAGTTATGGAACCTTAAACCTTGTGAAAACCTCCTCCCTTTAAATGGAAATTTTACAGGATATGAAAAACTTCAATCCTGGTGAAGTGAGAATGCCTTAGTGCATTTAAGAGTGAAATTTTGGGCTCCTAAGAGTTGGTAGAACCTTATAAAATACCTAGAAGGAATCCTAAATTAGTCAAGTCCTTATTCGGGTTGATACCATGAACGAAACTAGAGTTTTAAGATGGGGAGATTTGGAGTCGTCGATTTAGTGAAGCGAACAGATCTAGACTATTGGTCAAAGGGTATTACCATCGAAGTGACCAAATGGAAGATTGTGATAAAAACCCGATGGAGAAACTTCGTGTCAATGAGGGTCGTTGATCTATTAGAGCATGGCTAAGGTAAATTCTAGACTGTTGGATCCAGTTTTTAGTGTATTGGAGTAAGGATTGTCAAAGTTCTGGGAAGAATATTAGAATAGGAGTCCAACAATGGGGGACTTAGAGGACCGTAGATCTCTCGAGAAGTGTCTTGCGAGATCTCAACCATTATATCTCATGTGAATTGCTCTGAGGAGGTGGGTTCATAAATATTATTCAGATAATAGTTGTAAACCTCGAGGCACAAAAAATATGTCAGATAAGATGATCGTGGAACGTTTAATCAGTCGGAGCAACTAAGTTCAGAGTAAGTCCATCAAAGTGGTTCATGACGCCCGAATGGAGATTTGTTGGTGGGGAGGGACTCTAAGAACGGAGGTGAACCCTTGATTGACGTATGGCGAGACTTGATCTCGGTCGTGGATTATGTGGGTTCCAATCATAGTAGGTAGAATGGATGTTTAAGGGAAGTATAACGTTCGTGTGGGTAGAGACTCTGATGTAACATAGTCTTTATAAACCGTGGTCCAAGGATCGTTGGATCCCTGAGGACGATCTGTTGGAACAATGCCATCAGAGAGGAGCTTGCTTTGGTGATTGAGCATCCCAACGAGAATAAGTTTGAATAGTCATGGGTTGTTTTTTGAGGATGAGAAGTATGTTGACCGTCCGATTGGGGGATTTCTAAGGCCTTCATCACCATAGAAACCCTATAGAGGGTTTTTGTAGTGAATTTCAATAGTTAATATAATATGTGTTGTGGTAAGGAAAGTCTTCGCATAGACACTAATGAACTCAAATACTCATATCGAGTGTTCAAGAAGAGGAAAACATAAATCCCACTAGCCTAAGAGTGGATAGGGGGTTAGGTGCATTACAAAGTACCATAAGGATCAAAACTTTGGCGAGAGGAAATTATTCTACCTAGATTGTGAAGAGGAAGAATATCAAGAACTAGAACATGAAGAGACTACTCCAACAACATCTCTTCATGCATTAGTTGGCATCATCACTCAAACTCTCAAGATGGAAGGATGTATCAAAAGGAAAAAGGTAATAATGTTGATTGATTCTAGTAGTACCCATAACTTCAATAATTTCAAATTAGCCAAACTTACCAATTGCTTTATGTATCCAACACCATATTTTCAATTAATGATTGTATATGGTGGAACTATAAATTGTTTAGGGAAGTTCCATAGTATTAATCTGACTATGGGGGATTATTATTTATTGGATATTCCAATGATTGCAATCCAAATGGGTGGTGTTGATGTTGTATTATGGGTCCAATGGTTAAAATCATTGGGAACAATGGCTCTTGATTTTCAGGAACTTTTCATGAGATTTTCCTTGGAAGGAAAGGAAATTGAACCCAGAGGTATCCAAGGGAAACCCTCTAAAGTGAGAATCTCTAACGACATGAAAAAATTGCTAAAAAGGGGACACCATGGTGTAATTGCACAATTTTGCTCACTATATGTTCAAACATCTATGCATTCTATTATTGTGTATCTCTAAAAAGTTATCAACAATCATTCCAAGGTATTTCGAGAGATGCCTAAGGGTCGTCTTCCTAGTCAATATCATGACCATGCTATTCATTTGCAACTAGTAAGTACATCACCTAACATTAGGCCTTATAAGTACCCATGTGCACAAAAGAGAGAGATTAAATATATCATTCAAGAAATGTTAGAAGTTGGCATCATTCAACCTAGCCAAAGTGCTTTCCCTTCACCAGTAATGATGGTTTACAAAAAGGAAGGTTCATGGTGTATGTGTCCAGATTATAGAGAGCTCAACAAGATGACAATTAAAGGTAACTTTCATGTTCCTATCATTGATGAATTATTAGATGAGTTGCAAGGATAAATTTTCTTTACAAAGTTGGATCTTCATTCTAGATATCATCAAATTAGGATGAGAGAAGAATACATCCCCAAAATAACATTTATAACACATGAGATAATTATGATTTTTTAGTGATGTCGTTTGGCATTTCTAATGCACCCTCCACATTTCAAAGTTTGATGAATTTTATTTCCTAACCCTTCCTTAGAAAAATTGTGTTAGTATTTTTTTATGATATACTAATCTACAATAAATCTTGGGAAGAGCATGTACAACATGTTACGAAGGTATTAAAACTATTGGAGGAGCAAATACTATATGCAAATCTTTCTAAGTGTGCCTTTCGGGTTTAGGAAAAGGAATATCTAGGTCATATTGTATCTCATGAAGGTGTTAAAGTGGACCCTAAAAAAATTAAATCTATGATGTAATCTCCAATTCCCAAAACCCTAAAGAATCTTAGAGGATTCTTTACTGCAAGTTTGTTAAGAATTATGGTTAAATAACAACACCTCTAATAATGTTATTGAAAAAAGAGGCATTTTCTTGGACTCAAGAAGCAACCAAATCTTTTGAAAAACTTAAAAAGTATATGTGTACAAATCATGTAGTGACCATGCCTAACTTCACAAAAACCTTTATTGTAGAATGTGATCCCTTGAAGTACCATGGAATTGATGCAATTTTGATGCAAGAAGGAAGGCCTCTTGCCTTTGAAAGCAACTATCTTAAAGGAAAGAAATGTTGGCCATATTACATGCAGTTAAGAAATGACACTCTTACTTAATAGGAAGACACTTCGAGGTAAAAAAATATCATGATAGTTTGTATTACCTCTTGGAACAACATTTATCTTCTAAAGAGAAGAAAAAATGGGTTACACATATGCTAGGTTATGACTTTGAAATTATATACAAAAAAGGAAAACAAAATGTGGTGGTAGATATGCACTTTCAAGAAAAGAAGAGGACATAGAGGGTTTACTTTGTTTTATTTACATTCCACAATTCGATTGGGTGGAAGAATAAAGGACATAATGGAAGCAAGATAAGAAGATATGCAATATCATTCAACAACTACAAGAGGACCCAAGTGCATTAGATAAATTTATGTGGAATAATGATTCATTATGTTATCAAGACCACATATATTTACGAACGAATTCCCAACTTAATTAGAAGTTCCTTTTGGAATTACACACTTCTCCTATCGGAAGACATTCAAGGTTCCAAAAAAAATACCACATGATCAAGAAGGATTTTTTCTAGGAAGTTCTTAAAATTGATGTTCAAAAGTTTGTGGTTGAATGTTTATTTTGCTAACTGAATAAGGGTGTGACAATCCAACACACAAAAACTCTCTCCTTCCCCTTTTTCCAATAGCCCCTTCTTCTCCATTCCAATTTATTATACATGGATGATAGCAAGAGAATTCCATTTCAACTTCTTTCCTAGTTCCAAGAATGTAGGGGAGACATCTTGCTATATTTTAGGAAATGGTGGCTTAGATTGATGAGTTTTTTTCCTCCACTCCTCTTAACCTCTTTTAGTTTTGCAACTCAAATTTTTAAATGGGTGAAGGTTCAAGGTAACATAAGGTATGCGTTTTTATCCATAAACCCCCCTTAGACCCCCTCATCTTTCCCCTCTTGTGGTATCATAGCCCCTTTAGGTGCTCATGCTCAGTCGTCCTTGGTCATTTTTTATTAATTGTATAAATAAAATGATTACAATATTCAAGAGGGTCAAATCGGAATATTACATCCCCTTCCCCTTGGAATAACACCATCCTTGGTGTTTTATTACTTATACAACAATGTTTATATCTCTATTCTTTAGTTGTACATGTAATGTCATTCTCTTCATTGTCTTGGTACATCTCTAATATTTTAGTATTTCAACATATCCCTACAACAATCATGAAAGTAAGCATGTATATATCATATCCATTTCTATGCATTAAACCTTTCATCAATATGAGTTTCATTTCAGAACTGAATTGTAAATAAATCAAGAAAAAGTGTACAATCCAATACAACACTTATCTGTATGAATATATATCTATTCCATATGGTTTCCATGGATAGAACTCAGCTCACTATTTTCTCAAACACACCCAATGCACTCATGATCCCAACTAACATGTAACATGAATCATTCAAGTCTTCTCTTCCTTACAATCACTCACCCTTTAGGCTCAAGTATCCCTTTCTCTGCTACACAATCCCTCAAGTGATCCATCATTTTCCAAGGCTTCCTCACATAGGAATAATACAAATACTTATAGAGTCTTACAACCAAGGAATCCCTCCGTCTTTCTCTAACATAACATAACACATCTCAACGACGATCAAGGCATATCATGGGGTTCCACTATACAGTGGAATTATTTCCATGCTTTTCAACTTTAGTAGCCATCATCTATCCTTTCTATATAGATTCATCATCACTTGTATCATATATATACAGTTACCATGAGATGTCATCATTAATAATTTCAATCATAAATCTTTTGTTTCAAACTTATTTCTTACAGAAATAAGATTTCACAAGTATGTAATTCTTCTCATAAGGTTTGGCTCTTGCATGTAGTAGCACCCAATATTCATTATGAAATTACACTTATCACCATATCTAAAACCACCCTACCTGTAATCTAAACTTTCAATCAACCAAACAACTATAAGTATTCAGACATATAATCCTTTCATTGCAACATTTACAACAACCCATAAGTCATCTCAACATAACATAAAAATTTCATAAATGCATCGCAAAGATTCTAACCATCTTTGAATACTAGAGGTTTCTTTCTCTACCATACCCCACCAATATCAATGACACACATGCATTCATGCATGAATAAAGTTTTTAAAAATATAAAATATGTCTGAAGGAATCCTTACCCAATTCCTTCATATCACATGCTACTATTAGTTCTCATACATGTGTAGTTTCCATCAACATTTCTTGATGTTACTTGATCAGTTGATGCCGTATAGATTCTCACATAGTATCCTCTTGTATTTATCCTTTGCATGAGGGTTTCTATCGTAGAAAATTTCATCATCAACATCTTCAACCCTTCATATATGTCAACTGCCACCTTATGAACCTTTTTGAAAAATATCATAGTGAGTGACACACTTTAATATGCAATCCACAAGCTTCTTGTATCATTGGTTTCTCTGTTTTCCCATCAATCCCAACAACCATGTTCATGTCCATTATCTTAGAATGAAGGACATTGAGATTCACAATAGATGGATCAAATTCCTTATAACCATGCCACTCAAAATTGTTAGAAATTTGAAGATGACCCAAGTCCAGCTGCATAAAAAAATTGTCTTATAGAACTCTATGGCACAATAATAATAGGATTTTCAAGGAAAACATCTAGTTTCAATGAAGTTTATCCATCGATTTATGACTATTGAATAAGCCAATCCATTCCTCCAGGTTGGATTGCATGATGGGCTTGTGGTGTTTCCAAGCATGTGAAGTGACCTCTTGAATAAACATGTACACAAAAACAATTCCTACAACTAAAAGTGTAGAAATGAGACTATAATCATGGCCTTCAAAGTCATCGCCATTTCCACTGGAAGACTGAAACTTCCACTTTACAAGTGAATCAAAATATGTGTCACATATGTCACAAAGCCAACCCCACTAGTGATATGGACCAAGGGACATGTCATGGATCCTTAGGTTACCTAACATCCCCTCCATGAAAATAGAAATTGGATGAACTTTCAAATCCATATGAAAGTTCTCTTTTGCCAACATGGCCAACTAAGAACTATCTTCCTTGTTAAGGAAAAATACAAACACTATCTACATTCATCTTCAGTTGAAACAAAACTCTAAATTTTCTAGTGCCTAATATCCCTTTAACAAATAAACGACCGATGTATTTCATTATTATCATCGAATATGCCAAACCATGTTTTATTTCATCTGCAGAATATAACATCTTCATCTTCCTTTTATTATTTCAAATTCAATGAATGTTGTTCCTTTTGGCCGCTTGTGAAACATGAGCAAGTTCAACCTTACAACTGTCTGCCCCATCATGTTTCATGTTTACATATTCACTCTGGTATTCTTTTCTGATGTAGCCAAAGTAGAAGGTTGTATCAACATCTTTGAATTGTTATGATCAACAAGGAAATGTGTAGCTTTAGTCTGGTAGCTCCTGCCACTTTCATGCAAGCATCTACCAACCTTTCTTGACTATTACTTCTTTGAATCTATGCATGTATTCTCTCCTGCTTGTTTAGAAAAGGAGTGTCCATTTTGAGGAAAATCAAAATTTTCGGTACAAGTATGTCTTTGGTCATGTGCTTCCCAGATTAAATTGACATGAAATTGACATTATTTCTCTTTATTAATAATTCCTTATGCAATCATATTATATACATTCACATCCATGAGGCATACAATAATTTTCGATAATACCATAATGATCCTTTCACATGTGATCGATACTTATTTCTAGCTCTTGCAAAAAAAATAAAAATGTTAAGATTTATTTACTTAGTCCATATCTGATGAGCATAAAGGAAGTAATCCGATCAGACAAGCAAATGAATAGGCATACAAGTACTCCTCCTATCATCTTGACTTTTGTGAATTGGATAAACAACTAACTATCCCTTGCATGAGTACTTAAGTCCTTCATGTCAATCTATAATAGTTGTTATGTACATAACAATTACAACCCGATGAACAACAACTTGACAAAATATGACTACCAACATTAAGTTCCGTGAAGAAACTAGCAGTCATAAGAAATGTGTTAAAAAAAAGGTAACACAAATGATTATCATTACCAAAATCTATTTCATTACTCACTTTTTTTTGGTAGTGTTTATTGCATTTTATTGAAACTCATGGGTAATTTAAAAAACAAAATTGTAATCTCCTTGCCTGATTTTTCATATGAACCTTTATCCGTTGTCAACTGCATTCATTTCTATGAACCTTTATATGCTTATGTGAAGCTTTATCTGTTGTCAACTGCATTCATTTCTACTCATTTGTATCATCATCCATTTACAAGTACTACCCATTGTTTCTCTTTTTAAATAGAGTAGACATTTCCATTTTCCATTGATTATATTGTGTTCTACTAAGTTGGTCCACTCATCATACATCAATACCAAACCCATTACTCTAATACTAGATACAAATATCCAATAAAATGTCACATAAGAATAAAGGGTTTCTCATGAAAATGTTTTTAGAATATAATCCATACCTTGTCTAACCTAAACAGATTAAAATACCAAGTCTTTTTAGGATTCCATTAAAATAGTGATATCAATTATAAGAACAATAAATTGCATTACAGTGGAGGTATTTCGAAAGACTCCTGACGGAATAGAGATCACACCATAGAATGTCTTATCAATCCACGTGAGCTTTCTAGAACCAATCTAATTTTGAGTATTGGTCATTGAGACCCATGGCACCTGTCAATTTCAAGAACCTGTCTTTTCATGATTCACAGTTGGTGAGTCTCATGTAACAAACTCAAATTTTTCCTCGTTAGAAAACAATTTCTCATTGTGGCTTGGAAAGTATGCACTATACAATTCTAGGAATTTCACATTGCAATCCCGGTGACATGGGGCATGTGTCAAATCACCCTCTCTTAAGAAACTCCAATCCTAGCTTAAGAGAGGGTTACAAAAAGACCAGATAAGCTTATTGCACGGTTGAATTTAACACTTTTCATACACTATCCTGACTCTCTCTAAGTTGCTTAAAGGAAAAAACAATACATTCTACCATGAAAAAATATCTCTCGTTCTTACAAGGATTCATCAAGTGATTTGAGGACATATATGATAGTCATCAACCATATAAGCAATCAAATAATCAATAATGAATCATATTCATCGGGACAAACTTCAACTAGTTGTTCAAATAATTTAGTGAGTGCAAAGAAAAATGCACCTGATTGTTTGGACAAATATGTATGATCATTTTCTTGAAAACTAAAAATGTATGAGATGAAAACCACTTGGACATGAGTCTATAGGAAATTCTCCAATATAAGAGAATATGACATATTACCTACCTTTCATACCAACACATAATATATAATTCTATTGATCGCCAGGGTAGAAAAAATACAATGTCAATGCCATTATCGTTGAGAGCCAAAATAATTTTTCCTTGAGCCCATACAACCCCTATTGTTGTAACCTTTACTATGATACCAATTGTAACCTACCCACAAAAGCTCTCTCCTTCCTAATTTTCGAATAGCCCCTTCTCCCCCATTAGAATTTTCCATGCATGCATGATAGCAAGAGAATTTGACTTCAACTTCTTTCTTAGTTTCGATAATGTTGGAAGACAACTCGCTAGATTTTAGGAAAAAGTGGCTTAGATTGAGAAATGTGTTTCCTCCACTCCTCTTAACCTCTTTTAACTTTGCAACTTAAAATTTGAAATGGGTGAAGGCTCAAGGTAACATAAGGTAGATGTTTTTAGGGTAAACCCACCTTCCACCCCCTCACATTTCTCCTCTTTTGGTATCACGACCCCTTTAGGCGCTCATGCTCAATCGACCTTGGTCATTTTTTATTAACTACGGTAATAAAATACTTACAATATTCCAAAGGGTCAAATCGAGATATTACACATAGTAGATCAGGTGGAGAATCTAGTTGAGGTGACAATTGTTCATACTTCCTTTCAGAGAGTGTTATTGTATCTTTGAGTTATCAGTATAATCATTGTTAGCAAGTTTCTAATTCAGAGTGGTAGTATTTATTTTATTATTATAGCTTGATAGATCAATTATCTTTGGTTGCATCATTTCTAGTACCTACAAAATGAAAGGGATATTATTATGTGACTTTTATAATTTGATTTGTCCTCCAAGTTGAGTTTAAGGGGGGATGCTAGAACCATAGGTTCTTTTTGTAAATGCACATTGTTTGAATGTGTAGTTGACCATGAAGAGGGATTTAACTGTTAAGGGAGTCAACCAACAAGTGGACCCGACTAACCACCAACTAGGTGCATGGATTTAACATTATACACTTTGATCTTATAGATCTACATTATATGGACAATTATGGGATGTGTGGTACAATACATCGGGGTTTTAATTATGGACCTAAACTTATATATAAATGATCTTATAGATCAGTCCACATCATCTACTCATGGAGTTATGTTCATTATGCTTAAGTGATAATGTTGTCTATTGACACCACCATTTCTCTTGGAATCTCTGTTTTCACTTCTATTACTTTCTACCTATTCCAACAAGGTTGTCATGGATGGGCATATTATCATGAACTTCAATTCAATTAGTCTAACCAAGATCATTTTCGAGAGACCCATCCAACATGTTGACCTTTGTGATTATATATATATATATATATAGAAAAAAATAGAAAAAACTTGTTTGGATCATCTAACCATCGGATAATAATCATACCCCTCTAATAGGTGCATGTGTTTTCGAAAATATTTTTTAGCTATTGATATAAAAATTGTTTATATCCTCATACCCTTGCAACTTTTGCATGTGCAATAACATTTGTAATTAGTGCCTTTATAAGTTGGATTTTTAATACCAAGGTTTCAAAATGTGTTATAATGTTCAAAATCATCAGATTCATCAATATCAATATCACCAATCTCAACCCTAATTATTTTGAGAATCTCCTTGGCTTTTCTCTAGATTTCCTATGCATTGGGATCACATCTATTTGACATTTCTTAATTTGGATTTAGGGGAGAATATGATTTCACTAAGTTGTAAATAAAGGTACAAAATATTCCCTTTTTCACTTAATTACTGCACTTCCTTTTTAACTTAAGTACCATGTTTT
>JZKD02S1454763.1:0-10934 GCA_000966675.3 Picea glauca
TCCTTATTGCTTTCTGCAAAGTGTCACAAGTTTTATTCTAGTTTCTTCTTGATCACTGACTTCTTTCTGGTTTGAATCCTTCTAGGTCTCTTCAAGTTTGAATATGATTGTGTCCCATCTGGCAGTTGTTACTTATATATTATCTTCCACATGAATTGTCACCAAGGATTGTCAATGTACTTCATATTTTTCATGTGCATTACTTGACTTGTAGTTATCATAATAACAATCCTTATCTTGTTATTCTTCCATAGGTATTGTTTCACTCACCATCTTATGTTCTAAGAAATAGATATGCATGATATGTACAAGAACTATGTAAACAAGGTATGTACAAGAACTATGTTGTAGAAGAATATTATTACCTTGAATAGAAGAAGAAGTATGTTTTATCCTGCTTGGATTTCTTTGAGGGTTCCCTTTCTTCGAAAACTGTTTCTTCGTCTGTTTCCTTCCTTTTCTTTAACTCAGGACAATGGTTCCTATAGTGACCATATTTTTGACAGTTGAAGCATCGTATTTTTGACATATCCTTTTCTTGATTTGGTTTCTTCTTTAAGCCAAACTTCCTTTTATTCCTGAAATTCTTGAATTTTGCTATGAAGGCTTGATCATCATATTTCTTTTGGGATTTCTCTTTTGCGCTAATCCTTGATTCTTCTTGTGCACAATAAGTCCAAAGTTCTTCAAATGTGGGATACTCCTTTCTTGTGTTCATGCTTGCAACAAATGCATCCCATGTCTTGGGAAGGCCATTGAGTATTATATTTACTAGTTCATTTTCTGAATTGATTTCTTCAATAGCTTGTAGTTGATCTCTTAACTGAAAGATTCTTACAAAGCATGATATTATGTTGTCATCATCATTCATTTTCATGTCACAAAGCTTATTCTTCAGACTCATTACTTGTCCAATGTTTTTGACTGAGAAGAGGTTAGTCAGGGCATCATACATCTTCTTAGATGAGTCAAGATGAGAGATGTAGGGTATCAAGTGGTGTTTTACAGAGTCCACTATGATACTCATAGTGTTGATGTCATTAACCTTGAACTTCTCCATAACTGCAATGTTTTGAGGTTCCTTCTCTTTTCCTGCTTCAAACTGTGGTTCCATTATCTTGCCTTTCACGATATACAACACTTTATTCTTGGCAAGGATGAGGTCAATCCTTGTCTTCCATGCTCTGAAGTTAGAAGCCCCTTCTAACTCGTTTTTTGACTTCATAGAGTAAGTCATGACTGCTTTGACTTGGTCAACCTTTGACTTTGACCAAAAACTCAAACTTGATGCCTTGGCTTGTTGAGAGTACTAGGAGGTGTGCTATGCTAGGGCACACTAGGCTATCCAAGAATTAGGTCAAGATCTTCACTTAAGGTGCCTTAACAAGATGGTTAGGGTTTTGTTGTTGCAACAAAAAATTTGACTGCAATTGCAACTGTAACTGAGTAAATCCTCCCAATCTATCTTCTAGCGGTTAGAATGTCCGAAGATAGGGTGGGCCCATACACTATTAGAAAAATAGGTGTGCTCGTTTCACCATAGACAATATAGCAATATTTTCACCCAACCATAGGCACAAAGGCCACCCCTGAGCACCTTAACCTTGACAGATAGAATAATTCTAGAAGCAATCCAATAGCCAACTAAGGTAGCGCACCAAGCTAGAATAACCAAAGACCAAGCATAAATTCCAAACCGTAACCAAGAGAAAGACCAAGCCAAAACCGAAATGCCAATTGCAACACATACAACTATAGCTGCAGTTCCTCTACAAACTTGCGCAGCACTGGTCTTATGTAGTTGTGAGAGTGTGTATCAAAAATGAGCTCTAGTGCCCTCTATTTATAGTAGTCTATCTCACTTGACTGGGTCAACTTCTCTTTTTGGAGGCTAATAACTCAATATGAATTATTCTCTTGAGCCGACTTGTCTCATAGGGTTGTTATCCAATGTTTTAGGGTTTCTCTTGCTTCCCAAAATATTCTAGTCTTGTTAGAGGTTACACGTGGAGGTTAATACCTTCTGTAGCTACCATAATATCAATAGATGTGTCCATCAAAGGCCTTCAACACAGTGTTAGATGGGTCAAGCTTTGGAGAGCCAAGAGCTTTCCAACAAACGATATACATAATGCAAGTGAAGGAAACTTCATCAACCACCATGTGGAAGATGTTTTTCCCATTTACTCTCACTTGAATTTGAAAACAAGTAGGAGGGAGATGTTATTGCAAGCATGGTCCAAGTCAACTGCAATTAAACTAGACTTTGAGGGGTCAACCCTGCTTATCGTTGATAACAAATATTTTTTCTCCATGGGGCGGATTTGGAGGAATTCTAAAGAAAACATGGCACATGGTGCCTAGGCCAAGTCTTCCACAATACTATAGTTGTTGGTAGATTGTGCATTCATGTTATGAGTTGTGCGTCGAAGATCACCCTTTAGTAGGCGAAGAAATGTCTCGAATGATGGCTTCTCTATATAGAGAGGACCACCAAACTAGGAAGAAGGGACATGATCTTGATTTGCAGGACCAACCTTTGGAATATCATAGTTGCACGTGAGAGTTTGTAAAGAAATCGTCTGGTCAGAAATGAATATGTTGGCAATCAAGGATGACCCCTCAAATTGAGGATTACTTGCCATTCCCCCTTGTAAAGGGGCAAGATTTGAAGAAACCATTTGTTGGGGTTGGGGAGGAAATGGATGAGTCAAAACAACATGATGCTGGGGAGATTTCTGATCGACAAATTAGTGATGAATTTCATCTATCTTGGGACACTAGTGAGTAGGATGATCTTCTCCACAAATCTTGCAGGGAAACCAATTCTTTTTCTTCTCTTTCGTGCACCCCTAGTATTGTTTTGGGTTTGAGGGGTTCCACGCTCATTGTTAGAATTCTTTTTCTTATTTTTCTTCTTCCCTCCAGGTTGTTGAGGATTCTTCGGTTGTGTGGATTTCACCGAATTCACCTTAGAGGGTTGAGAAGGAATTTGAGTAGTTTGAGTGGTGGGCGTAGCATCTAGTGGGTGTGATGAAATGTGCATTTGAATGAACTGTCCAACTAGATAGCCCATAGATGCAGTGGAAACAAAACCAACCACACCATTGAAATGGGGTCCTTCGTTTGGTTTATGAGGATCAATTGATGACCTTGGAGCATGCAAAATAATATAATACAATGTGTGAGACTGAGAGTAGATCGGGTCTAAATGTTGGGCACATAAGATGACTTTCTCCTCGGTAGTTTCCTTGACCATAGAAACATCCTTGGTGATAGGTGGTAAGAGGGACAAGATATACATGCTATACAAGATAGAGGAATACGATATTTCCACTGTCACGTGCCACGTGGCTTGAGAATTCAACTAGCGATTGAACCATTAGATTAGTGGTAAAACAAGTAGAATATTAACCAAAGAATACTACGTGTGTTGTTTAAGGATTGTAGAATCTTGTGGGTGTTATTAAAAACAAAAAAATTCCTAAAAGTGAATGGAGTCAAGGATGCCATTGTAATAGCATAAGAGTATTAGGTATCATTGATTAGAAAACCATTTGTGTAAATGTGTTGAACCTACACATAATAGATCTATCTAAACAATAATACACACATTTGCAGAGATAATTGGAGAAAGAAGAAGAGGGAGAGAAAGAATGAAAGAATTCTAATTAACCGTTGTGAATAATGAATAATTTACACATGATAAACTCCGCATAACTCAATGAGTTTGACTTGAGGATAACCAATGAGCCATAGTGGTGGTCTAGAGTGATATGGACACACACCAACAGTTACGGGAGTGAACTGCCACCTAGTCTAGTCTCTCAGGCAGTTATGGGAGTGAATTGCCACCTAGTCTAGTCTCTCAGGCAATTACGGGAATGAACTGCCACCTAGTTGAGTTAACTGACTGAACAAAGAGTAGTGAGGAGTTAACTTAGGGAATCAAGGCTAATGCGCCACTCTGGTGATGATACCAAGGCAAGGTCAAATTAGCATGGTGATGATCCCAATGTTGCATGGTGACAAAACCAATGCAGCATCTAAATTCAACTCAACTAGTCAAACTGAAGTGTCAACTGAAAGAGAATATTTTCCAGGTGAAATATTCTCCCCTAAATTATAGGAGACTGGATAATGACTAATTATGAATAATAAACAAGGAAAAACCTTAGGAAAAAGATATCCTAGGTGTGTGTGAAGTAACTCCAATACCCCCCTGAACATCACTATGGTGAAAATAAAGATTGGGTCCCGACAACGAGGCCATGTTAGGTAACCAAGTACAAAAGATACATTGAAAATAAAGCGAGGAAAGAGGGAAAACCTCATGGGGAAAACCCCCCCTCAAGGTACAATGTATGTAAAAAGAAGAACTACAATTGCTAGGCAATTGTGTCCTTCACTCCAAGACAACTTCGTAGAGAATGGAATTTCTGCTTAATGAAGGTCTTGGTGAAGATGTTTGTTGTTTGTTCTGCTGAAGGAAATAACTGTAATTCAATGATCCCCTTGTGTACTAAGTCCCATATGTAATGCATGTGGATCTCGATGTGCTTCGTCTGCTGCCTCTGAACTGGATCTCTACAGAACTTCAGAGTGCTCCGATTGTCACACCAGATGACGATCGGTCGATGAAACTGAATGCCCAACTCAATTGGAAAATGTTGTATCCACATAGCCTGAATGGTTATGTTAACTACCCCTCTGTACCTCGGCTGAAGATAGAGAAATGGCAACTTGCTTCTAGCTCGACCAACAAATAGGCCTGGAACTAAGACTAAGTGAGTAACCAGACGTGGACTTGCGATCAATGCTATCGCCAGCCCAGTCGGAATCAGTAAACCCAATGAGATCTAATGTAGAGTCTGCTGCATAATGAATCACAAAGGTGATGGTGCCCTGTACGTATCGAAGGATACGCTTTGCAGCCTTCCAATGTAGCTCATGCGGCTCTTGCATGAACCTGGAAACTGCGCCAACTGCATAAGAGAGGTCTGGTCTAGAGTGTGTGAGATACAACAAGCTCCCCACTAGCTTTATGTACAATGTGTTGTCAACCAGTGGAGTTTCCCCGCCATCCTCAAGTTTGACTCTTGATAGGAAAGGAGTCGGAGCAAACTTGCAGTTTGTCATGTGAAATCTCTCAATGAGATCTCGTGCATACTTGGCTTGAGACAGTTTGATGCCTGATGCATCCTGACTGATCTCGAGTCCAAGGAAGAAGTGTAGCAGACCCATGTCCGTCATCAAAAACCTGTCATGTAGAATCCTCATGACTGCAACAATCACTGAAGTCGAGCACCCGGTGATCAGCGAATCATCGACATACATAACTAAAAGTAGAAGTGAATCAACCGTCCTGAGCATGTAGACATTCGGGTCTAATTTACAACATACAAAGTTCTGTGACAACAGGTAGGAATCCATCTTGGCATACCATGCCCTCGGAGCATGCTTGAGGCCATAAAGTGACTTCTTCAGTCGATAGACCAAAGATGAGTCCTGCATAAATCCCTGGGGTTGCTCCATGTAGATCTCCTCAGAGAGATCATCATGAAGAAATGAATTCTTCACATCCATCTGATGGACTTCTCATCCCTTGGTTGCCGCAAAGGAAAGTGCCAATCGTATGGAATCCATCTTCGCTACTGGAGTGAAGGTCTCATCATTGTCAATACCATGAAACTGTTGAAAGCCTTCGGCGACAAGCCTGGCTTTGTATCTGTTGATATGTCCATCCGCTGCGCTCTTGGTCCTATAGACCCA
Organism: Picea glauca; assembly: GCA_000966675.3. Lineage (NCBI taxonomy): Eukaryota > Viridiplantae > Streptophyta > Pinopsida > Pinales > Pinaceae > Picea > Picea glauca. Next base: position 5,773 of record JZKD02S1454763.1, read on the forward strand.
TCTGCATCTGACAATTTTCCTCCCATAAGGAAGGGGAACCGGATCCCAAGTTTGGTTCTTGAGGAGGGAGTTGTACTCCTCCTGCATGGCGGATTCCCAAAAGGGATTTCTAGCAGCCTCGCCATAAGACTGTGGATCTGAAGAATGAACCAAAAAAATATGCCTGGAGGGCAATGGTTCAATGGCAGTGAGTGCAACAGGAGGCTCCTCGAAATTAGATCGAGTCCTCCTAGTATCGAATGGATCACCAACGAGATCCCCTGCAGCCTGAAGAGTAGTTTGTGCCCACTTGGGCCTCTGCTCTGGCTCTGCAACTACATCTGGATGCTCTGACTCTACATCCAACTGTACTGACTCTGAATCTGAATCATCTAAGTCCTCTGAATTAGAACTCTCATCTGAAGAAGATTCGGCATGTGCCTGCTCATCATCTTAGATAGGTGGAAGAGTGAAGGTGTCTGCATGCGACTGCTGAGGTACATGCGAGACACTTTCCTCGAATTGGACACTACGCTCAATGATGAGCCGGTCTGACGAAAGATCAATAAGCCGATATCCCTTCACACTGTTGGGGTATCCAAAAAAAAATGCACTCAGTGCTCTGTGGATCAAGTGCCTTCTTCTTTTCAGAGGGAATCCAGGCCCATGCACGTGAACCAAAAATGCGAAAGTGGGCCACTTCCGGTTTGAGGCTGCTCCAAGCCTCGTAGGGGGTCTTATCCTTGATAGATCTATGAGGAGATCTGTTTTGGATGTGTGCTGCACAATTAAGTGCTTCGATCCATAGTCTTTATGGTAGTGAATTTGCATGCAAGATGCAAGATGCCATCTCCTTTAGAGATCTGTTTTTCCGCTCAACAACTCCGTTTTGCTGCGAAGTATAGGGAACTATGTGCTGCAACTGGATCTCTACCTCATGGAAAAGATTATGGATCTCATGATTTGCATACTCTCCCCCGTTATCAGTTTGGAGGACTTTGATCTTCTTTCCAGACTGTCTTAACCAAGGCTTTGAAATCTTTGAGGTGTTGAAAGACCTCAGATTTTTTCTTGAGAAAGTAGATCCAAGTAAAACGTGAGAAATCATCAACAAAAATGAGAACAAACCTCTCTTTGTTGATGGATGGATGCGGAAAAAGACCCATAAGGTCATTGTGGATCAAATCTAAAGGTGCGGAAGCTCACTGAGACTTTCCTTTGTTGAATTTCTCTTGAGGGTGTTTCCCGAGAACACATCCCTCACACACTCCCTTGGAGAAATGGATGTCTGGTAGACCATCAACTAATCTGTGCTTGCTAAGTTGTTGCATGTATCTGAAATTCAAATGTCCAAATCTTCCGTGCCATATCCTACTACTTTCATTAGCATGAGTAAGCAGTAAAGCAGAATCAGGTTCAATGAATTTAGAAAAAGTATACAATCTAGATAGATGATTTACCTCACCGGTAGCAACCCTGGAGTTGGTTTGCATGTCGTAGATGTCCATAGAATTTGGTGTGAATATGACTTTCTTTCCGATGCCAGAATTCGTCATCTGATACACAGAGGGAAGGTTGACAGAAAGCTTGGGAACATGCAACACATTCTCGAAGCTTCCATTGGTGAGTTCAATCCTTCATTTGTCGGTGACTTCAACAGAAGAGTTGTCCCCCATCAGAATAGGAGGACCTTTGCATGCATCCAAAGAAGAATATACTACTTTTGAGGCAGCCATGTGATGTGATGCTCCTGAATCAACGATCCAAGCATCGGGAGATGAGTTGATGGAAATCAAGGCATGGCTAGAATTGCCTTTCTTGGAATTCTTTCTCTCCTTCTTCTTTCTCCAATTCTCTATGGAATCCTTTGTGACAATACGTGCATTTCTCTCATTTTCTTCCCTTTTCCCCTTTGGATCCAGAGGCATCAGTGAAGGGTTTTGTGTACCCTTCCTTCTTCAGATGTGCATGATATTTCCGTTTATCTTTGTCTTTAGATTTCTCATATTTGTGGCTGCCATCATGCACAGTGAGTGCATGCGCCCTTGGGCCTTTGATTGTGCCCATGTTGATGAGCTTGGTTTGCTCTTATGTCAGGGATTCGATAATGTCCTCAAGAGAAGGCATCTTCCAGGTGGCTCCAGAGGCGAATCTGACAGTATGGAATGTGGATACGAATACAGAGAATTCAGGACCAATCTTGGAGAGAATGGTGAGAACCATTTGTTTCTCCTCCGTCAATTTATCAACCTTGCAAGCTTTGAGTTGCGACAGTAAATCCTTGAATTTTGTAAAGAAATCTTGGATATTGTCGAATCTTTTTGGATCCAATGTGAGCAGCTCCACCTCCAGCATGTGTCCCCTCATCTCATCCTGTTTGCCAAAGAGCCCTTCCAAGGTTTTCCAGGCTTCATTGGGAGTCTTACAAGAAGATATGTGAAAAAGGAGATCGGGAGAAATAAGACTGCAAATTGTTCTAAGTGCCTCATCCATGTGATTTAAGTACTTGGATTTTTCTATGGCTGATGTCGACTCTGTATATGTATTCATTGTTAACCTGTACAACCCTCTGGATCAGAGATGTATGGCTATTTTCTCCTTCCATGCAAAATAGTTGTAAGGTGTAAGAATGATTTTTTTTTTGGAATTCCATCTTTCCGCTGTCTTCAATCTTTTGTACCTGCAAAAAAATTTGGTGTAGATTTTTCTTAGCAGTCCATCGGCTCTGATACCATGTAAATGTGTTGAAACTGCACATAATAGATCTAGATAAACAATAATACACACATTTGCAGAGAGAATTGGAGAAAGAAGAAGAGGGAGAGAAATAATGAAAGAATTCTCATTAACCGTTGTGAATAATGAATAATTTGCACATGATATACTCTATATAACTCAATGAGTTCGACTTGAGGATAACCAATGTGTCATAGTGGTGGTCTAGAGTGATCTGGACACACACCAACAGTTACGGGAGTGAACTGCCACCTAGTCTAGTCTCTCAGGCAGTTACGGGAGTGAACTGCCACCTAGTTGAGTTAACTAGTCAACTAGTCTTCAGTTAACTAACTGAACAAAGAGTAGTGAGGAGTTAACTTAGGGAATCAAGGCTAATGTGCCACTCTGGTGATGATACCAAGGCAAGGTCGAATTAGCATGGTGATGATCCCAATGTTGCATGGTGACAAAACTAATGCAACATTTAAACTCAACTAAACTAGTCAAACTGAAGTGTCAACTGAAAGAGAATATTCTCCAGGTGGAATATTCTCCCCTAAATTATAGGAGACTGGATAATGACTAATTATGACTAATAGACAAGGAAAAACCTTAGGAAAAAGAAATCCTAGGTGTCTGTGAAGTAACTCCAACAATTTGAAATTCTTTTCTAAAGGGTCTCAAGCGAAATGTTCAAAATAAAGTCTCACTTTTATGAGAGTTACAAGAAAAATGTTAGCAGAGTCAAGCTAGTGTTAGTAGTTGGAAAAAAGGAAAAGAGAAAGAGAAAATGAATGTTGTCAAGTGGCTTAGTTGAGTCAAGTGTACAATTGAGTTAATTGAGTCTGTGAGTTAACATTGTAAGTCAGTTCCTAGCTGACAAGATCGGTTCCTCGCCAACATCAATCGATATCCAATTGACAATGTTTTGGTTGATTCAATGAAAGTTTGATACCGACAAAATAGTGTTTGTATAATTGAGTTTCACTACTGATTGGGGAGTTGTAGTAGAGTCTAACCAATGAGTCGTGTCCTATTCAATTCGAGTTAAGTTGTGGTCACAAATTAGAGTTCAATAATAATCAGAGTCATCCTTAATGTAAATCTAAATTGCAGACTTCATTTCATTACCAAAGACTTGAAAGTATAAAGAATCCATTGGAGAACACCCATGATTGACAACAACAGAGCAGTAGAAGACATAGTTCAATAGAGTTTGAAGAATTAACAGAGACTTAGTGAAAGTATCCATGATTGACCAAGAAAAAGAAGAGATTTAAAATGAGCAATAGAGAAAAGAGTTTGACTAAGTAGTGAACATATAGGCATTGAGCACTTGATTGAAAGATGTTACAACATTGAAGATGCACATTGATCTAGATTTTTTTGCAGCATTTGATTGAGTAATTGCACAAGCTATTGATTCCAAGATTCTCACTATAGTGACAAGAGAAGAAAGCATTCAAGAAAGTGGCATCATATGACACAAACACACACAAAGATCTTAAAGGATAGGATGATGACACAAAAATGATTGAATCGATTAAGCCCCTCAATATAAGAGTCGTTGAGTAGTTCCTTGGGATTATGACTTTGGAGGCCAGAAAGCTGAGAAATGGTAGGTAAGTTGAGCGAGTCGATCCACTGTGGGTGTTCTGTTAGTGCGAGGTGGAGCAGAATGAAGACTCCTTGAATGCATATGCACCTACCATATCAATGATGGAGGTTAAATAGTAACAGGTCATAATAGAACCTTATATACATGTATCTTCCTATACAATTGGTGGTTGTTGTGGCTAATTTACCTATACAATCTGGTATACATGGTTGACGCATAGTAAGGATACTTCGGTAAGAGCAGAGACCTAGGATGTTGTTGCATAGTTGCTTCGGGACGAAGCAAGGCTTTGAGGATGGGGGAGATGTTGGAAGGTAATTTAGGGCATGTAAACATCATCATACATTATATTATGATATTAACATAAGTACAATAATGTAAATGCATAAGTCATAAGATAATATAATGAACGATTAGTTGGAGTGGGTACAACCATTCCAACCATCTATTGTATAAATACTCTCGAAGAAGGAAAACTTGGTTGGTTAACCTTCCCAAATATCTTTCTTGAATATTCACGTTTGTGTGTTGCAATGTAGTCCCTTTCTTGAATGCACATATGTAATCTAGAAGATTACAACAATATGGGAAATAGACTTAACATTATTGCTATAGTTTTTTGTTATGTATAAAAAGGCATGTGTGAAGAGTTGTTGCTTCAAGTGGCTTTAGTACACTTTTGAACGGCTCTAGCATATGCCTATGTGATTTTGTTTTTTTAATAAAAACATTTTTTTCCTTGTAAAAAAACAAATTGTTTAAATCTAATTAGGTGCTTCTTAAATATAGATGCACCAATGCGCTTATTGTTTGATGATGCACTGATGTTTATGATATCAAAAAATGA